>JBAJNP010013707.1:0-11812 GCA_036877545.1 Yasuhikotakia modesta | reverse complement strand
TAATGTCTAGAGTGTCTAGATAGACGTTAGAGTAACGTTCTCACAGCCTAAAAATGGTCGCTGGGGTCATTGGTCAATTACGTTGGTGTTTCGCACTAATATTTTCCCTCCACTTTTGGCACCGGTTTGTAAGGCAGTGTGAACTCCCTGTAGACAGTCAACTTCAAATTTGTCGCCCTCGCGCCCACGTTGAGACGCATCAACGTCACCATGCCATTCATTAAAACCAGTCGCTCAGAATTCTCCGCCAAGCGTGACACCCAGGAAGCTGTATCGTTTTAATTGCATCTTGTCTGCACAGGTCGGCTGCGGAAAAACCTGGAAGGGTTAGACAGCATCGTCTCTCCAGCAACTCATACATAATGACGGTAAAATTGAAACCGTTTTCCCGAACAGCCATTATCTCTGGAGAGCGGCTGCTAAAGAGGCACACAATGAGATAAACTGTTTCCTAATTAGCCTGGCGTGAGCGACCACATGCTAACTCTTTCTGTCCTGTCTCCAGTCTCTGATAGGGGGCCGGGCTGCGGATGTTACGGGGTCCCTGACTGAACGCCGCGCCTTTGTCTCTTTTTCAACGCGGTGTAAGGCAGGATGGAGCTGTAATGATTGGACGTTTGCACTTGTGACCCGAGTTCAGATGCGGTTTGTCATTTTTTTTTTTTTAAACCCACCCATAAATATGTTTTCCAGAACATTTCACGGATAAAAGCTTTATGGATTGCATTTGTGCATACGTATAGAGCTAACACGGAACGTTCTCAGAACGTTGACTGATGTTCTCTAATACGTATCAATAAGGTTCTACAATTGTCTATAATATATTGTATATGAAAGCGTTATTTTTAGGTTGCTGGTGGTACATTTTAAAAACATTGCTTGTTCTTATAGTCAGGCAGTCTAGCAACATCTACAAATTGGACGTATTAAATGAAGACGAAGATTAAAAATATATTTGTTTTAACTTAGTTGGGTAAAATCACTTCAGCCTGCTAACTAAGACTCTAGAACAGACTCTAGCACTACTTTGACCGGTTGAAAAATAAAAAGTGACTGGTGTGTAAATATCGACACCCTGGTTTCATGCTAACACACTGGAGACGGAGTCTAAATTTAAATGCAATGATGTTTTCTGTCAGCACTAGCATTGGCCGCTAATTCTCCCCGACACAACCGCCCGCCTTCACACAATTGTTATTGTTTATATTTACACTTTTAGCTTCTCCAGCCACCTGGGTGGAAATAGACGCGGTCGCCCGGCTGCGTCATCTCGCCCGCGCTCTCGCGCTCCAGGTGCGAACATGCGAGATTCAGCCTCTAAATTTGTCACGTAAGGGAAAGTTGATTATGTAAGAAATGTATAGATTTGTTTAAAAAAATGTGCAGAACTGGGTGAGAATTTCTGATACTTCAAGTTTCTCCATGACTATGTTATTCCTTGAATATATATGTATGTATATGTCTGTGTGTATATATATATATATATATATATATACATGTACATTGTACGAGTGTCGATATTTACACACCAGTCAATTTTTCAACCGTCTTTGTCAAAGTAGTGCTAGTTGAGTCTCAGTTAGCAGGTTGAAGTGATTTTACCCAACTATATATATAATGAATGAGCATATATACATAAACAGACAACAAATCAACTTTGTTTTCCATCACCTCCCATATGTAACAGTTATTAAAAGTTACGGTCAAATAAAATAGTTGCGATTCCGATTAGCCGGAGTTTTCTGCTAGCAACAGTTTTAAAACTGTCAGGTAAGCCAGACGAGGACACGGCGTTTGAAGAGAGAGAATTCAGACCTTTACGACTGGGAACTTTTAAAACGCTCTCATCCGCCGAGCTGCGGCGTTTTTCAAAAGCAGTTCATTTGAATGTTTGAGTATCGCCTGAAAGTTTAGGAGACCTCCGACGGACGTCAGATCTTTCTGAAAGCCCCAATGTGTTATTCCTAATGGAGTTTCCTTCGCAGAATCCTCTTACCTGAGGGTGTGTGTGTGTGTGTGTTATCCAATACAGAAAAAGCTTTGATGGTGGGTCTGGCTCCTACAAAGCAGAATTTTCATTATATTCCACCCTTTTCTCTTATATAGCCTATAGCTTTTCTTTTTGAAATGTATACAAGCCGGCTGAGAAAGTCTCTTCTCAGCGTGTGTGAAAGCAAAGCGTTATTCGGTTTGTAGGGTAAAGCTTTTCTCAAGGGAGGAACATGCGATTGCACGTACACACAACGCTGGAATACTGCAAGCTGACAACTGCAAATGCAAATTAAACAATTCGGCAAGGTGATTTTCTGAATCTCTTGGGAGTTTTTTATTGAACGTGGTACTAAAACAACTTTCATTATGTTAAAACTGCAGCACCACAATCACAAGTAACTGTTTGTAGCTTCTGTTGTTATCTGTCGCATTTAACGGTGCATTTAATGCAAAGATACAATTTAGTCAGCATGGCATTTTAAATGATTTGAATTGGTTCTTCACTGCATTTTATTGTGAAAATAACAAAATACAAATGTAACCAAAACATATTTTTTGTTTTCTTTCAGGAAGAAGAAAAAAATCCCCCACAATGCACTGCAAACATTCACCTCTGACATCATACCGATGGGACACGCCCACATTTTACCAGCCAATCCAAACTGCAGATGCATTAAATCAGGATACGCACAGCTAAGCGTTCCGAATTAATTGTGTTCTTCATAGTTCTTGGCATACATAATGCGAAATAAACAAATGTTAAATATTGTTTTGCAAAATGCCCCTAAAATACATTTAGTTTCAAAAGCACTTAATGAATAGAAATAGAATATGAGCATTTTCTTATTCTTTCAAATACACTGAAGGCACTTTTAGACACACACAGACATCAAACACACTTATTTGTGTCTTGTGTCTGTGCGTTTGAAACCGGTTGTGTTTGTTCCCTGCTGAAAGCGATCCTGTATTACTGTAAGCCGATTAATGCAATTTTTTGAGGCATGTTCGCTGCATGTGTGCTCAATGCGACAGGCGGATTACAGCCCGGCAAACGCTGTTTTCTAAATTTGCTTTATCTTGGTGAATTGTGTAACATTGTAGAGCATTCGTCACAGTGCTACACAAGTTGAAATTGGCATCTCCTCTCAGTTTCAGGCGTGTACGTTTGCGGTCGGTGACTCAGGCGTCTCCGGTCCGTAAAAGTTGGATGTGACCCGGCGGGTGAACTCGTGGGAACATCGGGCCACGGTTCTGACTGAATTGAGTCAGTCTGGCTGTGGTGAAGTGGACCATTGACTCACCAGAAGAGCGTAGCATCTGTGTTCCTCCGCAGTTAGCGCGAGTGACACCTCGGCAGATTTGACGTGGGTGAGATGCAGATTTTGGCCCCTCACCAGTTTGACTTCCAACAGCAACCCTGTCTCTCTCTCTCACCTCTCTGCTGACACCTCTCTCTCGCTCATTCTCCCTCTTTCCGGAATGTGAAGTTTCCGTGACTTGGTGGTGAGTGACTGGGAACAGAATTTGGCTGTTTGGCTTTTTCTACACTCTTAAAAAAAAGAGGGATGTGATGTCATAGAAGAACCTGACTGTATATTTTCTGAAGAACCTGTAACATACATAGAACCTTTCTGTTTTACAAATGGTTCCTTTAAGAAAGAAATGGCTGTTTTAAGAACCTCTTTTAGGAACCTTTGGCTGAACGGTTCTTTGAGGAACCAAAATGGTTCCTCTCTAGCATCACTGGAAGAACCTTCTAGAAACCTTTATTTTTAAGAGTGTACTAAGCTACATTATTCAGGCCCATGCAGATATGGCCACAAGTATGTCAAACACCACACAAATGTTCATGAGTAATTTCAAAGTCATTGCCTTTAATATTGTGTTTATTTTTCCTTACAGCTTCTACTGTTCAGAGAAAGAACTTGTTCTGGACGGGATCGTAATCAAAACAGAACCAACAAATGAAGGTTTTCAGTATCATTTAAACATTTTAGATGCATCTAGTTGTTTAGATGTTATATTAATGTTTGGTTCTTTTTGTTATGTTTATAAAATGTTTTTCTCACATTTTTTTGATATATATGATGTACAACGCTAAAAAGTTCTAATGCAGGAGCGTTTTTTTGATGCTAGCCAACGTTTTGAGAACGTTCTCTGTTAGCCGGGTCCGCTCTACACACAGGGTGTAATGCCGTGATTAAACACGTGTTGAATTTGCCCTTATCTCAGCCTGAAGCTCTTATTGGGGACGTGAGATTACTGCAGCGTCCGTCCATCATGCCAGATGATCCGAACATGGAGCTGAAGTCTCGTTATTTATTCAAGGCCTTATGTTTTATTCCTGACTGTAGAAGCTGAGGTAGAACTCTTTAAATACAGAGCGAATATTGTTGATTTCAGACAGAGCTAATGGTATGAATGTTTTATGCGTGAGCTGAAGGACAACTCGGATGTCTGTTTTTTTTGCGTTTATCCCAGGAGGAACGGCTGTCAGCTTTATTCTTCCTCTTTGGAGACGCGTTCTGGTCTTCAAACGGTCCACAAATGCCTGCTGCATCTCCGATTATCATCTCTAGTCGTCTGTCCGTCTGAATTTCAGGGTCAGGGAACGTTGTTGGAACGCTAGCTGACGTCCTCTAAACGTGCTCTCGGAAACGTTCCTGCGGTAACAGAAGTGAACTTTTTTTTAAACGTTGCATGCCACACATTTGAAAAGCGTAAGTGAAACGTTTTTAAAACCGTACAGAACGGAGGACCACGCATGCAGCGTCGCAGTTTTCCTCGTGCCACGCATTCACAGCGGCTGAATGAATCCTGACAGTCTATTGGTTGAGGGGCTGCGGCGCAGAGCAACGGGTGATAAATGATGCTGGCAACAGAAACTCCCAACTGCTGCGCTCGGATCAGACTCCAGTCTCTCTAAGTGCCTCAGTTAAAAGCCTGAGTCAGCCTCTGCCCTGTTCTGGGATCAGCGATGGATGACAGACGCCCCCTGAGATAAACGGTTTTCTCTTCTAGGACAAACACATGAATGATGACAAATTGTGTGATGAGAGAAACAGATTCCATGTACTGGACTTTATAACTTTTAAAAATAAGTTGAAGAGTAAACATGATATTTTTAGAGGAAAGTTATTATTTTAAATATTCTACATTTGTGTTATGATTTCTGTTGTTTAGTCATTTTCACGTTCGGCTTGTTTTTTCTTTTCACTTCAATACAAGATGAAAGTGTTTCTCACTAGTTTCATTTTGTCTTATTTCATCATTTTGTTGCGGTAACAACCGGTTTGTCTAACCCCATGTCTTCCTCTCGCTTGGAGATAAAAGGCAAACGCGTACGTTTAGCTAGAGAAATAATTCGGAACGCGGTTGTTGACAACCGGTAATTAAAAGATTTGTTAATGGCGAACGTGATTCGAACCACCGCCGGCTTTAAACATGAAAATTCTGTGTGCAAATTGCTTTCTGCTGAAGTTATTATTTTGGAAGTCGTTCCGTTATCAGCGTTGAAAAGCCGTCGCTGTGCCCGTAATGAGATGCGTGAAAATCATTTGCATTTCTCACTAGCTATCTTGTTTATGGCAAAATTAGCAATTAGCGATGAAATACGGCTCTTAGCATTAACGGAGCTTGAATGCAGAATCTCTTGCGTGTTTTTTTTTTTCAACACAAACGTGAGTTTGTGTTCGTCGCTAGCCGGATTTAATACAGTACCGCGGCGTTTTTACCAGATAGTGGCTAATGCCTATAGCACTTGACAAACGCTTAATACAGAACAATTGCAGGAAGGCTAGGTATTAACTTGGCGACCGAATTACCAGCAGCTTGAAGTGTGATTACGAAAAGCTTTTCTTGTTTATTAAGGGCTGCGTTGAGTAACTCTTATCTGTATTAAACGCAAGGCTAGTTTTGAGACACCGAAGGATCTTTTGCAGGCTGACATTTGCATTGAAATGTTCATTTAAAAGGAAACTCCTTCGTGGCTTGATAATCAAATATGTGGTCAAAATATGTGACGTTAGCCGTGGAAACCTCTTTATAGGAAAAGGTCACGTTTTGTTCGCTGAAGCACATGAGAACGTTCTCAGGTCGCGCTCAGGTGACACGGATCAGTAGAACTGAGTTCATGCCAACTCAAGTGCAAAAGGAGACATGGCAAATATCCTGGGAATTATAAAAATATATGTATGTGTTTTTGCAATGTAACCTCCAAAACTGTTTTGCAGTGAATCTCAGCGTTGTGGTGTTTCAAAGGAGAGAAGTTTCCTGTATAATTTTAAGTTGTAAGAACGTTTCCTAACGTTTCAGGTGAGTAACAAAAATTGTGTTTTGCAAGTTCTTGAAATGTTTAAAACATCAATTTGTTAGACATTGTAATTAAAGCTACTTAAATTTTTTAGAAATTTTGTAATGTTTTAAAATATAGTATGTAATATCATATGTTACTTTAAGACTGTTTAAGAATCTTGAGAGAACGTTAGCCAATGTTTTTAAAACGTTTCCTGTTAGCTGAGCCGTGAAACTGAGGTACGCTAAATCCCAGTGTTTTTGAGGAACCCTTGCAATCAGACTGTCAGTGTTCGGATGTTGCGAAGCTACGTCAGAAACCTCAGTTATTAAAACAAAACAGTGAGGAATGAAAAAGTTGTAAGTGGGACATTCAGCAGTTTGTTCTCTGATGGGGAAATATATCTGCAGTCTGTGTCCCGGTAATCTTTCCGGAGAATTCCATTACGCCTTCCGACGTAAACAAAGGCCCTCGGCTTATCTCCAGTCAGAGAACTTAAAACAAACTCTGTGAACCGCCGTCGGCTGTCTCGCAGCAATGTAAGTTCCTTGCAAAGCAGTGTAAGCATGTGACTTGGCTGAAAGGGAACGTTTTCAGAACGTTGGCTAACATTCTCTCAAAAACATTTTTGCAGTATTGTTAGCACAAGGTGTTTACCAGGACGCACCATGTATTTCCAAAAATGTTGTTGTTATGTTAAAAACAATGTTAAAAACGTGACTCCCTCCAGCGATCTAGCCAACGGCAGACGAGAGATTCAGAGCCGGACGACATACGAGAGGACAGCTGTACCACGGCAATATTCTCCAGCTTTCTGCTCAACAGGTTGTGTGAAATCAGACATTCAGAGCTAAATATAATTCGTCCATCGCAGATCATGTGCTTTAAAAGTCCATCAGTTTTCACCCACACGTCACATGATTCCTCAAACCCCCAAGTGGAATAAAAAATGTTAAAGGTGTTTTATTTACACAACACCATGGTAGAAAAATCATGTTTATAATCTGTATTTTTATATTTTTTTAGTAAATGATCCCAGTTGAATTCGGTTAATTATACCCCCCTTTTTGGCCCCTGGTAAACAAACAAGGGCACGATGCCACCATTTTAGACAAGCACACTTGTTCTAGAAACCGGTAAATGAAGTTTGTTGGTGGCCCAGAGATTTCACCGAAAATAACAACAGTGTCGTGTTCTTGTCAGCCAGGGTTTGTTCTGCGGTGACCTGAATAGCATTTTGTGTCGTCATGCCAGTGAGCGCACAAATAAAAAGGTTTTCAGCGTCCTGATTGTAATGGCTGTGTCTGTTCTGGTCCGAAACTGCATCGGACCCCCAAACTAAATCATGTTGCCCCTAATGAGAACGTTCAAGTAACGCATTACTCATGTTTTCTAGACGTGATCTAGATGTGTGTAAAAATGAGGGTTTTAGTAATAATAGCTGGTTTATCTTTTTACATGCATGTAAAAATGAAGAGAACGTGTCAAATGCTGCGTTTGCAGAAAAGACTTCTGGGAAACTCCGTCCTACAGACCTACAGAGTCTTCAATTGTGGCTCTCAGTGACGCGAGCGCCTCACTTCTAGGGGGCAAAAACAATTAAAGTAAAAACACGCTGGTTTTAGGGAGCGTCGCCTGAGCGCGGATGGAGGAGGGCATGAGTGTGAATAGATGATAAATCGTCTCATTATTTCTTTAGAAAAGAAAAGAGAGAGAAAGAGAGGGAGAGAGGAATGGACTTTGGGGTTATAATTACATGACAAGGCTGGGAGGAAGTGATTGTTAGTTTTGTGTAAAGATGGTCTTTTCTTTGCTTTGACAAATCTTGCGCTTGTTATTAGCAAACCAGCTTAGCATGTTAGTATTCTCCCAGCTAGCATGGCTAAAAACGTTTTCACAGGTCATGAGAAGGTTGAATTGGCTCGTGTTTATGTTCCTAATATGATGGTTGATATTACTAATATTTTTTCATAACGTTGCAAAAATGTTCTCAGGACGTTCCCCTGAGACGTTTTACAAAGCTTGCTGTTAGCATGTCGGTCGATGTTCGTTTGTTTGGCGTTGGATTAATAATCTTGCCACATTTAGCTGAGCGCTTTGAAGGTAACATTCTAGAAACATTGTCATGTGGTTTGCAAGCGTAAGCGTGATGCTAGGTGTTTGAGTAATGCTACGTTGACATGAAAACGTTGCTCTGTAAACTCGTGGGAAATTAGACTAATGAAATTTCCCCATGTGGCAAAAACAAAGGTCAAAGGTTACCAAGGTATAGATTGGAATAGATTTTCCCTTTGTTATAGGTTGTGTAAGGAAATTGCATAGGATCGATTCGGCCATTGGATTTCCATTCGTTTAATTGTTAAAAACAAACATAGGTCTATCATTTTTTTTCCTCCCACAATCTTAAGTACCGCAGGACCATCGCAGCGGCGAAACATAGACGTGTTGCTTTCCTCACACAATTTAATGACTTTGATAACACATTCACGTCTTGCTTGTAATAATAGCTTGTCTGAGCCCTTGAGTTTAACTGACCCGTGATTACAGAGTCTCCCATGTCGGTTTCATGTTAAATGTTTCTGCTATCACCGGATAGACCTGATGCTAGTATTGCAATGCTAGCTGCTTCTAGCTGCTTCACTGCCCACCCAAGTCACGTTTGCTAAGAAACACATTTAAGGTTGAACGTAATAGTTTTCTAATTTGCGAAGGTGACAAATGCTTCAGTGCAAACTCTTCCTTCTCTCTTCTCAGGAATATCTTTCCAGTCGGCGTTCCGTGAGAAACCCCCGCCGTCTCGGAAGCTGAAGATGTTTTCCTGCCCTCATGGAGCTGTCAGATGTCATTCCTGCTACACAAACAGTTTTGTGCATCTGTTGATCTCATTATCCGGATCCTGCCGCTTCGGCTGGGAAACCCTGCGGAGTCACCAAAGGTCACATGACTGTCAGTCCCTGTCAGGTGCCGACATCCCACGAATAAACAAGGATGTGAGACATTTTCTCTTTTCTGTTATTTGATCACTCATTTGTCTCCACCGTGTCATTTGACATCGTGATTATTTAGCCATTAAAGTGGACGGATGTTTGTGAAATGTTTGACTTATTGTTACATTTTTCTTGAAATGTTCTTAGAACGTTCACTAGGTTCCTCTATATATTGTTTTTGCAGTAATGTTAGTAGACCATTTTTTCAATATCATTCAATATTTTATCAAAAACATTATTTCTAAGTTGTTAGTGAAACCATTACAGAATTAAACGCATTTAAATAACGTTAATACAACATCTAAAAACTGAACGTTTTCAATGTTCCTAGAACATTCAAAGAAACGGTTTACTTTGAATTTGTTTAACATTTTTGTTACTTAATGGAAACATTAAGGAAACGTCCTAACAACATAAAACTAATCTAGGACACAGTGTAAGAGTCTCAGGATGTTCAGAAGTCCAGAACGATTCTTCTCTTTAATCTCTGGCCTCAGGAGTCCGGCAATTTTTCTCCTTCATCCAACGGCAGAAGTTTCATCTGCTGTGAAGCCCATTCATCGTGTCAGGCTACATTTCTTTATATCTGGTATCTCTAGTGTGAAAAAAATGTTGCTTTTTTGTTCTCGTAGGTGTTGCTGCTAGTTTAGAGCTTGTTTTTGGACAGGTTAGCACGTAAACATCTGAGTAATAACTGCTTCAAAAATGTAGAACATCTGTCAGGCATTTTTAGGCAACTAACTTTGAACAACTGCTAGTAATAAAACTTTTTTTAAACCTTTTTTTCGTTTTTCCACTTTCCAAAGCTCATTTAGTATTAGCTTGAAATGTATTGGTACATTTACATTTATTCATTTGGCAGACGCTTTTATCCAAAGCAAAGACTTACAGTGAATTCAAAGTACACATTTTTATTATCAGGACTTGCCTTCCCCTGGGATCGAACCCACAACCTTTGCGGTGTTAGCGCAATGCTGAACCAGTTGAGCTAACAGGAAGGCATGTTAGATGCAGCTGTTTGTTTCTATAGCATTAGCATTGAAACGCTTACCTTTACAGCTAGTTTTGCCTTTCACAACTACTGTGGAGCAACAATCTGGCTACGTTGGTTTAATTGAGTTAAATGGCCAACATTATAGCTAGCTATCTGAACGAAACAGTCTCTCTATCGCCCCCTTGAGGACTTGAAACTGCATGCTTGCAACAGCAACCGCATTTGACTGCATGCATACTGTATTTTACAGCCCTGAGCTGTGTTTGTTTTGTTGGGTTTGCATGAATTCTTTATGAGGAAGTCTTGTGTTGTTGAAATATTGTTGGTGCAGCAGGCTTACGTAACTGCAAAAGTTTTGGACAAATCTCCACAGCGTCTTCTCAGTCGTAAACGTACAAACCCCTTCTACATTTCAAGGTAATGTTCTCCAAATGTTCCCCCTATGTTATCTTAAAAAACGTTCTACTAAAGTCACTGTAGGAACCTTTTTTATGTTGCATAGAACAAGAATAATGCTTGATATTTATCTAATCTCAGTTTTCAGTAAAATGTTACACAATTAATGTTTCAGTAACTTTCTTATAACCAAACAATTATGTCAATGCCTAGAACTTTGGAAATAACGTTTTTTTAATCTTGTCGAATCTGATGCTGAAACATCAGCAACGTCTCTCTTTGGCTTCCAGAACCTTCCATGAGGGCTTCATCGAACGCAGCTGGTTTCTCAGACGTACGGCTCTGACCTTTCCGAGGTGAGCCCGGACATCATTAATTTCCCTTCAGAACCTTTGACGCGATGCTCTCGGTGGTGTCCGGCGGTTCTGAAATACTGCAACTTCCTGTTTCTGTGAGGAATGGCCTCTCACGTTCTGAGTGGGCCGAAGTTCTGAGAGAGTTTGTCAGCTTGTTTAGCTCGTGATTCATTTCTGCGGGCCTCGGCTAGCTTTTGGGCTCCAGCGCTAAGCGTTATTAAAGGCCCTTCAGTTGTTTCAAAGGTTTCGTCTGCGCGCAGAAGACAGTTTCATTTCTGGCTTTTGTCCTGGGCGGTATTTACGGCCATAATTGAACGGCGTCAGGTCTGCGAGTTCAATTGCAGTCAATGGGGCCCGAGCTGGCGGGTATGAAAAATGGGCTCTTTTAAATGCTAATCAGTATGGTTAGCGTGTAGCGCTCCTGCTTGGCTAGCAAAAATAATTGTGTGGTATACATGAAAAACTGCAATCCTTATTAAAAGATGCGGCTGTAACGTCTTATTGGCTAAGCGAGTGCAACCGTGAGGACAAATTTAGTTTTTTCCTGCCTTGTTTTTTTTTTTAACTTGGCATAACGGTGATGCAGAATTTGAGGGATAGTTCATGTCAAACATGTTTAATTCTGGTTTTATTTAGTATGAGATGTAAAACGTTCACAAGCAACAATACAGTGAGGAAATGGCTTCTCTCTGTCTCTCTCTCTCTCACTCTATACTGTGTATATATATCATCTATATCTCTCTCTCTCTATATATAGACACACTGTATATACACACATATACACACACACACA
>JBAJNP010013706.1:0-11815 GCA_036877545.1 Yasuhikotakia modesta | reverse complement strand
GATGTCTGCCTGATTTGCTTAACTAATAAAATTTGTTATTGCAATGACGTACTTTCTTACTCTCTTTAATCTGTTTTGTTCAACCAAATGTGGATTAGTCTCATTACACACTGCTAGTTAATGGTCACCTTGGGTCTACCTGTCCCTTTCTCTGAGTGACAAACGGTCATGGTATATGTTAAAATAAATATAGTAAGTATAAAGATATATATGTTTGTATATTCTTATATGTTTGTATATTCTTATACGTTTATGTTCTCGTTGAGTGTTATTCATTACGGCAGTGACTGTATGGCTCAGGCGAATGTACAGCATTCAGTAATGATAAACCTTTGGTCCAATGCTAATATTAATTCTTGACTTCACACTGTGGCTCAAATCTATTTGACATAGTTCTGTTTTCGTTTCGAACGGAGCAGATGCGCACCGTCAGCCCAAGATTAACACCCAAACCTGAAGCCTCCATTCATAAACAGTATTTACATTAAACTATTAGTATAAAGTCTTTATTCATGATGATGTAAAGGATTAATGCCCAAATGGATGTAGTGACTACAACTTTATGACGGGAGGACTTTGTGGACACGTAATGCTGAAAGCGTTCAAACAAACATTCCAAATAACTTACCATTGAGAAACGTTTAAATCCAGTCTTTGCTGAACAGGTTCTTTCTCTAATTTAGTGTCTCCTTTGATTCGGCTCAAACATATAAGGCTGAATCTGCGCCATAGTTGTCGCTCAGTGTGTTCGTGCAGTAAATGGTTCCGCATGTGCTTGGAAGACAGATGACGACGTCACATAATTATTCTTTCGCGTGGCAGTGAAGGCAGCCAATCACTGTGCAGCGCTCCGCATCTCATTATAAGGTTGTCAGAGCCCCTCTAGCGGCGTAGAATTTGCGGAGACTGCTCAAATTCACCCATTAAATAGCCCCGCCATAAAATCGTTTTTTTAAAATAAGTTTTTAGACAGCTTCTGGGGCATTACAGACTTTACCAAAGTGCTATTCTCTCTATGTCACATTACAGAACAAGAATCTATAGTCCACTCAACCACTCTAGGTCACCTTTAACCCAGCGTGTTCTGTCCAATATTTACCCAGCGATGGGCTGCCAATTGGGTTGTTTTTAAACATAGGAATGAGATTAAAAGAAACAAATGATTAGATATCATTTTAAAAAACATACAAATCTGGCATTTTAATTATGCACATTCAAACTGACCCACATAAACTTGGTTTTCTGCATGGGATGGAGCAAACAGATCCTAAGGTGCTCTCCTTTGTAGTCCATTGTGATCATGTCAAAGGCAATAGCCTCTGGCACTGCAAGTATAATGGAAAGGACCCATATTAAAATGATTTCGATGGCTGTCCATTTGGGAACACCAATGCCTTTTATGCGGTTCCATGATGTCACTGCTCGATACCTTATGGAGAATAATCAGAGCCAGGTGCAAGATTAATTGGTGTTACAAATAAGGTTTTACATTCTGAGATTAACAAATGTAACAAAAGGTACATACCTATCAATGCTCAGAGCACACAAACTCAGCACTGTGATGCCAACTGATGTCTTTTGTATAAAAGGAACCAATTTGCAAAGTCCAACACCAAAAGGCCAATCTTTAGCCACAAGCTGAAATATAGTACTTATGATCAGTTAACAGATTCCATAATAATAACATAATTTAATTAATAATATGCATTGCTCAAAATGGTGAAAGTTCACTGCAAGGTCATGGATCCCTTCTTTTTAGGATTCTAGGAAGGGGAAAGTCTCGGTAAAATTGGCTTGAGAATTCTAGTCCAGTTTTAGCTGAAAAGTGTGAGGGTAATTTTTGATGATCTTTCAAATATATTTGAATTCAACAACCTCATTAATCTTTGGTTATAATCTTATAACTATATGTCTATTGCAAATAATAGATTTTCTTTAGTTTCAAGTCAGGCACACATAAGTTCAAGAAACAAGGTGCATGAGTTTAGTGTAACACAAGTGAACAAGAGTTTAGTGTAAACACAAGTTATAAATTGTGTTTAGTGTAACACAATTTATAACAGTCCTTTTAACAGTTAATCATGTGTAATATGGAAGTGTAATTACATTGGAATCTGCACATGCAGTACATGCAGAGGACACAATAACAAATTACAGATGTTAGTTCTCATAAAAACAAAAAAATGTTTTTTGGACTTTTCATCATTATCAGAAAGAGTTTACATTAAAACCAGGATCATCCTCTTATTATTGTAACATGCATGCTTTGTTTTGTTCAAGTGTTATTTTCTTTTTTTATTTTGAAATCTTGGTTCATTGTGGTTCATGTCCATTGTCCTTGTAGTCTTTAGTGTTACCCCATCATAATTTTGTCTAGGTATTTCTTGTTTCACATGATTAGTTTGTGTGTATACCCCTGTGTTTGCCCATGTCTTTTGTTGATTATTGATTGTTAAGGATTGTGTTTGTGTTTAGATTTATTACACTCACTCAAACTGCATAGTGATCAATGAATAAATGAGCTACACCTGTCTGAAGTGCCAGTCACAGAGAAGCAGAAAACAACTTTTTCATGGATCATTAAGGAAGGAAATATTTTGTAGGTACAGAGATAATTTTAGATTTTTAACTGCAGTTTGGAATATTGGGATCACTACATACGGATTTAATGAACAATGTTTGTAAAAACCTTAATTAACATCCTTAGTTGCAGTTCATATTGATCAATATCACAGATACACAGTACCACCGAGGTGGCATAATGATGATTAAAAATTAGACAGAAGAATCTGTAACTCTCTTAGGGGCAACCAAGAAGCCATTTTCTAATGGGTGCAGGGCAGACAAAATGTTGTCCTCACACATAGAAGACAGATGGGCATGCAATGAGTACAAACAGATCATACATACCCTAAAACATCACACTAACATAATCGAGATCCAACAGCGAAGAAACAAACAGATGAAACTTAAATAGGAACAAAAATCAAAGAACACAGGCGAGAAAGATTAAACGAAAACAAGGAAACAATGGGAAAAAACAAATGACAAAGACTATGGAGTATACGTAATGGCTGCCACCTGTTGCGGGCATGGTCCAAGCATGGGGTTCTGGGTAGTATATTTCTTCACAATTTTATATGAGTAGTATATTTCTTCACAGTCCCCACATGGTTGTGCTAATGTTAGAAATGATTAGCTAATGAAAAATGTTAAAAATTGGGGACTGTCTGAGACTTCAAATGAACAGTGAATGGAGACACTGTTCATGTGCATGTGCAAAATAAGTGTTTAAAGTGGTTTTGTGCCAGTCCAGTGTTGATTGTGCAAATGTGTAAAGTTAAGTTGTGTGTGAGATAGAAAAACAGAGAGAAAGTCCATGTATTATGTGCTTCCTGGCCCAAGACAGTTCCTGTGTAATGTGGACACTGAGGTACTGGGAGCTGTCCACTCTCTTCATTGGGGTCCTATTGATTGACGTAGGATGGTATGACAAGGTTTTCAAAGCACTTCATCCCCACTGATGTCAGGTCTACAGGGCAGTAGTCATTGAGCAGACCGGCTGGGGTTTCTTTTGGGACAGGAACAACGGTGATTGAATATCTCAGTGAACATCAGTGCCAGCTAGTCGGCGCAGACTTTCAGAGCCTTACCTGTGTAGCATGTGGTCCTGAGGCCACATGAGGGTCAGGAGCTATCTGGATTGTAACAGCTTCAGATATGACTTGGGGAGCAGGAACGCTCACTTTTACCCACCAGGGGGCCAAGGGTCCCAGTGAACCATGCCATCCCCAAAGATCTTATCATCTCCTTCACCCTGCTGCTGGTCGTAAAACTGATAACAGGTCAGAAACTTGTGTTTTCTTAATGCTTTTTTGTWTCACAAAGTGGTGCTAGGGTAGACTCAGCGTCTCCTTCACCCCTCTTGCTGATCATAAATGGGTGAGCTTAGACAGACACTCCAGCTTCAAAAGAATTCCATTAGGAAAACCTGAGATCTTTGGTTAGAAAACATTTGCAGGAAAGCAAGATGTTTAACAAAGCCCTCAGTGAAGACCACACATATCTAAGTCATATCAGTAAATAAGCTGTTCTAAATGTATAGATGTATATTTTTATATTGCATGCCTGTATACTTTTCATGTCACCCTGCTCTAAACAATGGAACTATATTACTCTTACCTTCTTTGCTTATATCATGCAAGCATAATATAGTTATTGTGTATGTATGCTGAATCCCATCAAGGTTAGTCTTAAAATGACACTCTTCAAAACTCCTGATCATTGGTGTGATCAGGAATTTGCCACAACACCCTAGCTGACATCTACATCTTTGAATAATAACCTGCAAATTAATAACACTCAAAAAAAGGTGTCAGGTTGAAATAAAAAAAGGTGTCGGGTTGAAACAAAGGACCTGTTCCCCGCTCAGGTCTGGGGAGGAGCACCCCAGAGGTTAAGAATGCCTGTTGTCCAAACATTCATGGGTTGGTTGTATCCAAAGATGGATTCGGTCTGAGGCAAGTCCAGCACCCGGGATGTTTGAACACTCGCCAGGAGTTAGTAATCTCGCACAAGAGATGGCAACTGCGCTTTTAGAGTTTGCAACCTCACAAACCATTAGGACCATTTTCCGGCAATGGAACTCACTACAACACTCTGCAATCTCCCCTACGTAATCCGCCAACAGAACAGCATAGCAGACTTCATCAGGGGCGGACGTGTTTTTCTCTCTTCTCCCTTCCCCGTGACCTTGCCTGCTTTGCTTCTTTAGTCTCATCTTATGTCTACTATCTCCACTTGATAGACTCTCTCTGCTCTGGACTGCTATTCAGATAAAATCATGCATTCCTCGCCCCCACCTTCCCGCCAGCCTGGCAGACGGGTCTGTGTGTCTAGCGCTTCTCACAGCTGCATGGACCGGATGGCTGCTCGCCTACGCTGGATCCCCCCAACCCCAAAGACTTTTACCTCGTCTTAAATGTTGTTAAATTGTCCTAATTATGTGCTTCTATTGCTGAGGTGTTTTTTCCTGCTCCCACACTGTGCTTCTCTTGGTCTTCCCATCATGTCCTCTCCACTCTTGTTAATTCATGTATGTTTGTATTATGTGTTGATGGGTTGATGGGTAATTTCGCTGGTACTTGTGACTAGTGACAATAAAGGGCTTCTACTACTACTACTACATTATCCTTTTTGGACATTTGAACTATCATTAACTCGCATACCCATGCATCAGGAACTTTGCATCGCCTCACAAATGCCAGTGCAAGTATGATGCTTAAGATATAGGACCCCTTTTAACTAAGGTGGTAATCATAGTTTGATGGTTCGTGCAGATGTGTTAAGTTGCTTGTAAAATTGCCATTCTGTTACCTTTTTCTATCTTTCCTGCTTTTCTCTTTCTTTGTGTTTTGTTAAGTGTATTGTTTGTCTCTAGCTTGTTTTGCGTGTAGGATCGTGGATCTTAGAGCATCACAGATAATTTTATCCACTCATGGCTTCTTGTTGGGAAACATCCTGATTTTCTGTACCGTATCCTGGTTTTCTGTACCGTATCATCCCTTAGTTTCCTGATAAATCCCACAACGGCTTCCGTAACCATTCTGACATCATCATTAGAGCTGCAGTGGAACATGTCATAGTCTGTGTCATCTAGAGCATCCTGTAGAGCAGCCACCAATTGATCTGTTCAGCGTGTGACCTCCCTCTGCACCGGGGCTTCCTGTTTCAGCCTTTGTTTGTATAAAGGCATGAGGAAGATCGCAGCATGGTGGGATTTTACAAATGTAATTGTGTAATTGTAAACGGTGTGTAGCAGTGGTCCAGTGTCCTTTTGCCCTGGTGGGGCAGCATATTGCAGTGGTCTGGTACTGCTGGGTTCAGCCATCTCTCGGTGAAGCAGAGAATGTTGCAGTCCCAAATGTCCCTCTGGAAACTGGCCCTTGACCTGAGGTCGTCAAGCTTGTTTTCCAGAGAGTGGACATTGGCTAACAGGATACTAGGTAAAGGAGTGCAGTGAATGTGTGCCCTCATTGAGCTTGTTTATCATAGAGTGGACATTGGCTAACAGGATGCTAGGTAAAGGAACGTGGTTTAGGCGTGTCCTCATCCTGTTCCTGATTTGTTCTTCCTCAGGATGTCGCACAGGTCTGGGTTTTAAAGCGGTGAAAGGTGAGTACATGCACTCACCTACTCAAACATGTACAAAGATGAGTGATGTAACACCAATAGACATGAGAGTGTCTCTGTCATATGTAATGGCCATCTTACAAAAAGAAACTGGTATATGTTAGTGTGTATGTAATGTGTATGTACAAAAAATGAACAAGAACAAGTAGTGTTTGGTCGGAGTAGTTGTGATGGCAGCCAACCTCACCTTCGCCATGTTTTGGATAGGATAGATTACGTTAGGATAGGTACGCTGGATAGGTTACGATGTGTTACAATTCTACAATTGTAGACTCAGGTTTCATTGTAGGTGTCAGTTTAGCTCAACCCGCAGCTCTGCATATGCCTACTAGTGAAGCACTGTGTTGCAGTGCTAAAGTGGCAGCAATGCCATGAGTGAAGAAAGCTCTTCATTCTTATCTGACGTCTTATTTTTAACCTGGATAAGTTATTCAGTATTCCTCCTGTTAACTACTGTTTTTGTTTGTTGGTTTGACCAGGCCCTCTCCTGAAGACATTTAATGCTTTACTGTCTTTCATTTTTTCTAAATAAATTGCCAAATAAAGCACTGCTGCATTTCTGGGGCAGAGGATTGGAGTGATTTACTTTTAAAGTTTTAGTTAATCTGTTACTCCCCTTCCCAACCCTAGAATGGGGAATGGGAAGGTAACACACTGTATAGAAAAAGATTAAGTCCACCTACTGTATGCACTATTTACTCTATTCTACTTTAACGAAAACATGTACTAGACCTCTATTAAGTATTTAATAGGACAAGTAAAAGATTAAGTGTAGATCAAATATACTTAGATTTCTCTGTATACATGTCTGCATAAGCCAAGTATACCTAAGTGTAGTTTGGTTACAAGACAATTCTGAAAAGACAAAAATGAACTAAAATTAAAAAAAAAGTAAGCTGAAAAGAAAAAGTAGGCTGAAAGTATATTTAATGTTTTTAAAACTTAAAATAATTATACTGCTGACCTGTCTCAATAAACTTAATTTTTAAACCAATTTATTTGGATGTCCAGCCTTACTCTGCATGCTTTCAAAATTCATAAAAAAGTGGATCCTATTGGAATGGCCATAATCAACAGTATGTTTTCATGGGACTTAAGAAACTTTGCAGCAGGAAACTTAATACTAGCTTTTTTAGTATTTAGTGATAGATTATATTAGTGTCTATCATATGTTTCTTAAACGCTTTAAATGGCTTAACATTTAAAATGACAAAAAAGTCAAGAAAAAGATAACAAAGGTTACTTACCTTATACACATTGATAGGAATGTCTATCACAATATGCAACAGGTCCCCAAGTGCCAGACTTGCAATCAGGATATTAGGACCATTCCGCATGCATTTATTTTTACAAATGATTCTGAGCAGTGTAGAGTTGCCAATTATCCCAACCACAAACACAAGACATGACATTATTGTGTTTATATACTTGAAAGTGTCCCTGATTTCTGTGGGACCTGTGCACATAGGGGGCAAAAACCTTGGAAGTCGAGGTATGGAGATATTGTGTTTCATTAAATTGTTGTTTCCAAATGCATATTTTATGGTTGGAGTCACGGGTCCTGGGAAAAATTGCCTTTTAGAATCCTTCCCCTGAGCGCTTATCAAATATCCAGTCATGAGAATAAAAAAATAAATGATGCGTCTTGTGTCTGTTATTTGAATTAAATGGTTATTAAACATTCTATTAAAACAGCCAATTAATTTTGTCATTACAAAAATGGCAAAAGTTACAATAACTTGCAAAGTCTGTTGCTGTTTCTTGTTTCAAATGATCAAGAATGCAAAATTCTATCAAATTAAGTGAATTCCTCACATCTTCTGAAGAGTAAAGCAGATTTGTAAAAAGTCCAGTAAAGCAGATTTGTAAAAAAAAAAAAAAGTTAAACCATTCAATTCCTTTAAACCAATGCTAGTGATGATGTTTCATCTCTCTGTGAGCAGCGTTCTCTCAGATGGTACTTCTCCATACTACCCCTCCCACTTACAGTAAGTCAGAGAAGAAAGAGGTAAGAAAGGGGTACTGACACACACACAACTCTAAGAAACACACACACAAGCCAGCACAAAGTACTTTAATTTTATAAAACAGTTGCCATGGTGATGTCTCTGTGTTTGTCAGGGTTTGTGTGTTCATATCACACATTTGGGTGTCAGTTGCCAGCTGCTTTGCTCCACCTCTGATTCCTCCTTTTGGCTTGGGACCTAAAACAAATGAAAATATTTTGTAGTGGCTTGGTTTTATGGTGGTTTTATCTGCATTACTGCTAATTGCATTCGTTTAATATATTTCTTAAACACATTTATTGATCATTATGTCATTATGTTTTATAGCGCTAAGGAGAAGTATCGTAGCCACTTCACTTTAATTTTAGCCACAATCTTTTGAAAAACGTTTACTCAGTATTGCGCCAGTAGGTGATGATATGGGGAATCCCTTTCTCCAGAATTTTTGGAAATTTTATTGAATGCCAGTAAAATTAACTGTTAAATTTGTGTCATGATTCCTAGTGCAGCATGCAATGTGCTGTATAACAACAACTAATAACAATGAATGGACAGGCAAGCCCTTGAATTAACATTTCAGTGTAAGATGAATCATATTACAGAGGATGTCATTGTTAAAATTCAAACGAATGTAAAAACATCATGTGCAGCTCAAACATTTCTGAAGCATTTAGCATGTGTTTGGCCAAACTTTTATAGAAATGAGAATATGCATTTATTCTCAGTTAATAATGACGTAAATTGATTTGAAAATTGGGCACGGCATTCCTTATCCTTGGGCTCCCTCTGGTGCACAAAAATAATAATACAAATCACAGAACAGCATTGACAGTATTTTTGACCCCAAAGTTAGTAGTTGCGTTCACAGACATTTCTGCATGCAGAACTGTCTATGTGTAAACTTCACTTCACGCCTTCAGTGCAGCACTATGTTTTTACACATAGGCTAGTTTATTGAATGCTAGTTTACACATAGACAGTTCTGCATGCATTACTAACTTTGGGATCACAAATACTTTCAATGCTGTTCTGTGACTTGTTAATAAAATAGCTCAACAACTAAAAGGTTCATTATTTTTTGTCGGTATGTATTTATTTTTGTAAATAAACACTTCACTATCAGTATCAGATATCAGTATCAAGCCTCATCTAGTTTTTAGGGACCAAACGCAGAATGTGTAAAGGCTTTGGTGGCCACCTCGGCTTGTGCTCTTGTGTCCATGCCACCTATAGAGCTATATGATAAAAAGTTGAAACAAAATTTGGCACAATGATAGAAGGTGCCTGCACAATATTGCTTATAAATTGCTTATAATTTCTAAACGGTTAGGCCCCAAAATCGCAAAACTTTAGATTGTAGGACCTTTTGGGTCCCAGACTTATTGAGATGAACAATACCCAGTTTTCCATATCAGCCATTTTGGGCATCACCAATTTTGTCATAAAGTGGTATATTTACTTAACATATTTCTGTACTGTTATAAAACTTACAAATTTAATTGTATGATGCTAAAATGATTTCAAGCTGCTTTTCTGTAATGCTTTGACATACCGACACCAAAGGTTTTAACTCCTACTTACCCACACAATATGTTTGGTCACAGGGCCACCCATTGGTCAACAGCCTTCTGTTTTTCCATGATTTGCACACTGTCCAAATAGTGGGGAAACTCATACTTGTCTTGTATTTACATTTATTCATTTGGCAGACACTTATATCCAAAGTGACTTACAGTAAATTCTAGGTACACATATTTTTATCAGGACTTCCCCTGGGATCGAACCCACAACCTTTGCAGTGTTAACATAATGCTCTACCAGTTGAGCAGGAAGGCTATATCTCCAACCCTGCCACCAACTTTTATGGTAACATGGCAGGTTCGGACGAGCATGGCTGTAAGGCGATAGTCATGGGTGATAATTGGGTGATAGTCATGGGAGTAAACTTTATAGTGTTTTGTCCTACTGCCTGCTACTGCCTGGTCTAAGTTTGGAGCTCTATCGAGTTTTATCCTAAAATCCTTTTTTCCCTTTTTAATCGCTGCCTATCTGATAATATACTATCATAAATAAGTAAACTCGGATAAACGTTACTAAATAATAAACCTAAACATAACAACTTTTTCCTAGTTACGCCTGCTGTTAGCATATAGCCTGTTAGCATCACAATACGGCACCGGCTAGCTTTTGTTCACCGTCATCCTTATATAGCTTACTGTGAATTTTTGTTCTCCCTGTCGATCTCATGGCGGATGTGTCCAACATGTGCTTTGCAGATCTGTTCTCACCCCACAGTGTAGAACCGAAGACGGCGGAGAAGCCTGCTTGGGCTCATGGGCTCAAGACTCGGCAAGGCTCGATGACCACCACCCCGAACCCGCACTATCACCAACGAACGAAACGAGCTAGACCAGAACCAAGGACCTCGTCCCCCTCACGATGCAGCTTCACTGACTGCGTGAATAAAGACCTCACCGCCCGCCATGAAAGCGGTAAGGCAGTCGCTCCTTTGCTTACTGTTGTCACCTGCATTTCATGCCACATGCATAGCTTAGCTTCATCCGTCAGCAAGGAGGGCTTTAAATGCACAAAGTGTAATCAAATAGTAAGGCTGATGGAGAAGGTTGCAGAATTAGAGGCGCACATCCGCCTATTATTATTACAAATAATGAACATGGCTCGGTTCCGGTATTAGAGCCGGTGCGGCAGGCAAACTGGGTGACTGTAAGGCGGCATAGCAGTAAGTTAAAAGAGCACCACCCCACTCCTGTAAATATCACAAACAGGTTCTCCCCACTCAGCAACACACCGGCTGAGATGCCTGTCGCAAATGCCCTGGTTATTGGTGATTCCATTCTTTGGAACGTGGATATAAAGGCACCAGCCACCATAGTCTAATGTGTACCGGGAGCCAGAGCGCCTGACATCAGATCTAAACTAAAAGTTCTGGCTAATGCTAAGCGTAAATTCTCTAAGATTGTTATTCATGTCGGCACTAACGATACCAGACTCCGTCAGTCGGAGATCTCTAAAGATAACATTAAAGAGGTGTGTGAAATCGCTAAATCAATGTCAGACACTGTAATATGCTCTGGCCCCCTCCCCACCTACCGGGGTGATGAAACTCATAGTAGATTACTGTCACTACATGGCTGGATGTTGAATTGGTGCCCACAAAATAGTATAGGGTTCATTAACAGTTGGAGGTATTTTTGGAGGAGACCTGACCTGTTAAAAAGAGACAGCCTCCACCCATCCCGGGAAGGAAACACTGTGCTCTCTAGGAATCTGACCTATAGTCTTACTAGTGATCTTAACTGACTAACTGGGGCCCAGGTCAGGAAGCAGACAGATCGGCCTAACCATCTGCCTGCTCGCCGCCTAGACATGTCAATAGAGACACGTATATCACAGCACATAGAGTCTATAACTCCGGTATACCAACACATATCGAGTGTATCTGCTCCACGAACAAACAATTATAGAGCACCACGTACCTCATCTCGTACAAATCTAATTAATATAAAGCTGGAAAATAATATATTGTGACAAATGGCCTGAGTTCTCATCAGCGTCGCCCTGGCAACAAGCGAGGCGCACCTGCCGCGCCCTCATCA
>JBAJNP010013703.1:0-11819 GCA_036877545.1 Yasuhikotakia modesta | reverse complement strand
AAGCAGTCCCCCCGCCAGCTGAAACTCCACAAACATCAATACTGAACATAAACCACTACATCAGATCAAAAATAAACTATTTTTACTCCATATGAGGTGAAACTGGACTGTTATCGGCCCCTAAATCCAACAAATGTTACAACATCTCTACACTGTTAGAGACCCAAAGCAGAGACGAATCCTCACCAAACACAGAGTCAATGATCACAGACTGTCGGTGGAGAGAGACAGACACAGACACACATGACTTCTAAAAGAAGAATGAACGAGTCTGTGGACACTGAGATTGGTCAGGTGAAGAAAGACACACTTCCTCCTTCACTGTGATAAATATAAAGGTTGTGTGTGTCTGTGTTTGGTGTGTATACCCATCAGATCCCACAAGGTGGAAGGTTTTTTTGGGGTCTGTGATTTCCTGGAGAATGTCAGTAAATCCTGGGCCTCTTCTCTGCCAGCCGTGTCTCCAAACAGCGATCAACGTGTCGTCGTAATAAACTGAAGCAGCCAGAGATGAGTTAGAGTCTGTGGATTGTGAAGCTTTATGAAGCTCATATAAACACACACTCACTCACCCACAGCATCTATGTCTAAATTAAAGGTGAAGTCTCTATGCAGCTGTTTGAAGGTCTTTGTTGATCCCTCCAGACTGACGGTGTGAACAGAGTCTGTGATAAGCAGATAACATCAGGTCATACATTTGTTGTTTATGTACAATGACTACAGAAAAACACACCACCAGACAAATATTCTTGCAGAGGATTGTTGTGAAAACTGAGGGAGTCAGACTGACGGTAACAGATGTTAGACATGGACATTAGGAACCCGTTTCATTCTTTAAATGACAGAATCTGAGTCATGCTGTGCAGACAGACTGATACTCACTGTCCATCAAAACCAGAAGAGTGTCACTGTCCAACTGTTTGAGCTGAACTCTGTCTGCACTGCGCCTCTCTGAAACACACACACACTAGCATGTTTATTGGCTCTGAAACACACACACACTAGCATGTTTATTGGCTCTGAAACACACACACACTAGCATGTTTATTGGCTCTGAAACACACACACACTAGCATGTTTATTGGCTCTGAAACACACACACACTAGCATGTTTATTGGCTCTGAAACACACACACACACGTTTATTGGCTATGTGGGATGTAATGAGTAAATGCTTCTGTGTGTTTGCTGAATACGTACCGAGTCCAGTATCAGCGAACCAGGAGGTGTTTGAGTTGAGATCAATGTATCCAAGCTGGACGGGTTGTGTCGGACCGGTTCCTTTACTCACCCTGATAAACACCTGAGGATATTCCTGCTCCGGGACCACCAGCATTTCAAAAACACGCAGGGGTGTCGGCAGGGGAAAGTCAAAGTGCTGTGAGGTCACAGAGACGAGGACAGAGTGAATCAGAGTTTGTCACATACACGTTACTGAAGGATCTTACGATGCACACTGATGAATGTACGCTGATATCAATATATAAAAAAATAACCACTGTGTCAGAGAGATTTTAATTATTGTAGTAAAGCAGCAGTATTATTATTGTATTATTGTAGTAAAATTGATTACAGTAAAAATCTCTCAATTCAAATCACAACTCATAAATCATGTCAGAATTTAATAAATTTCTAATGGTCTAAAAACTGGCTTCATTGTTTTGACGTGTATATTTTTCTGACGTTTCTGAGCGTGAGGTCTTCAGCTGTGTTTGTGTCTGCAGGTGATGATGAGGGTCTGCAGATGAAGGCTCACCTTTATGAGCATAAACTTGTGCATGGGCTCGTACCACTGCAGGAGAAGAACACTGGACTCCAGAGCACAGCAGAGAAACACACAGCTGTTCTGAGCATTGTGAGCTACACGCACACACACATCATGTGATCAGCAGACATATGCATTTTATTTGAGCGTTTGGCTTGTGATGTGATCTGATTGTCTCACCCACTGAACATGTCTTGCAGCCTTTCGTGTCTGGAATCTTTGTGCTGATTGCAAACTTCCTGTTATGAGATGTGAGTGAGAAAACAATGTGATAAGGTTAAGTTTGTGTGTGGTTCTGTGCATCTATTTATTTATATATATATATATATATATATATACACACACACACACACACACACACACACGCATGCATGCATTCAATCCATACATGTGTGTGAGGACAGTTACCGTGGCAACAATCTGTGTGTAGGCAAGGCAACTATTCGATGCTCTCTGCGTGTCTGTTCATACAGTTCTTTCAAAGAGTGAGAGTGTAGCTGAGAGGATTTACCTGTGCACACATGCACATACATTGCACAAACATTTATACATAGAAATATACACACGCACACACATGTGCTCAGATGCAATTGCACAGACGCATTTGCAACGGGTTTGTGTTTTTATATCAGCTCTGATTCTTTCTTACCTGAGACGGACATCAACACATTACCGAAAGTGTAAATCCACACACACTTGCCTGGAAACAGCTGAACAACAAGAAAGAATTAAATTATATTGACATGTAAATCTCCTCAGGAGTGCTGTGACTGTTTCCTCTCACCAGCTCCATGGTCGGTTCAGAGCTGTTGAGGTTTAGTGTGAAGATCCCTTCATCTGCCCCAAAAATCAAGTGCTTATCTGGAGAGAAACATAAGAAACGTCACTGACAGTTTTCCACTCTAAGAACCTTTTCCACCGGCCTACCTTTAGTGATGGGGTGTTCCCACAGAGTGGAGCAGTTGAGCTTTAAAGGACAGCCATCAAAAACCTTTCGGAACATTATCTGTCAAGGAGAGAGGCTAGTTATAACTTCATTATTTCAAAACGTTTATTGGACTTAAGGCCAGAGCACGTACCGGCCGTTTCCTGATTACAGGATTGACACACTCCACTGGATCCTAAGAACACAACAAACAACAGAATAAACTCATGTGACCTCAGTGAAGGTGGTGACATCTGACTTCCTCTCAGATGAGACTGTATCTGTGGAACAGCACAGACCTGAGGAGCATGCGGGGCTTGTCTGCGTCTTCGTTCTTTGGGTGGCAGTTCAGGAGGTTGAAGATCAGCTGAGGCTTCAGTGTGGAAACTGGAGAATGAAGATGGATCTACAGTACAACACGCACGCACACACACAGTTTTCTGTTATGCTGGGGGCTTTATGTTTCTGCAGTTCACTCTTGTGAGTCTGTGTGAATGCGCGTGAGCTGCTCACCAGAGTTGACGCTGCGAACAGAACGGGGCCGTGGAATGGGTCGGGGGCGAGTGTGTGTTCCACTCGAGGTCCTGAACAAAGGTGACGGGACACAGACCCCCAGAGATTTACTCACATCGTTGTCTGGAGTCACAATCTCCTCTGAACTTGTGCGCATCTTTGGCTACACAAACACACATACATTTTATCTGTTGTTGTTTTTTTAAGTTAATAATAACTACACCCCAACTAACTTACAGACACATGTTGGAATTCACTTATTTGTGAATTATCACTTTATTTGGAACTGGTTTAAGTTTTTGTCATCTTTTTATAATATCTGGTCAACACAAAGACAGCAACACTGGATACAAATTACATGTGCAAAAATAAGAGTCATAAATGCATTTGTAAGTCAATCAAAAGAATTTGTTGCTATAACCTAAATTTTTTTTTTAAATTATTTTTCAACAGGAACCCCTGGAACATTGTCTAACCAGAAGAACTGTATCTTTGTATGACTTTGCGTTCTGTTATGTTGGGATTTATCGCTTCATTGTTCTCCTCGCTTTGTAAGTCGCTTTGGACAAAAGCGTCTGCTAAATGCATACATGTAAATGTAACCTGCAGTCAATAAAGATTGACTAATAAACATAGGCTAATGTTCTCTGAAAGTTCTCATTTATCAAAAATGTTCTTGCAATAACATTAATACAACAATAAATAAAAAACCTTTAAATTAATACAATTCTTTAGTTGTTAGTGTATAGTCTACAAGATTTAAAAAGTAAAAAACAAGCAATAATGTTTTAAAAATTCTTAAACATAAAAAACATTTTAACAGTGTCAGGAAACATTCTTACAATGTAAAGCTGTTAGCTGGATCTGTGTTTAAAGACTCACTTTTGGAGGCAGAGGTGGAGGAACGTCGCTGGACTGCAGTGTGTTGCTGAGAGGAAAGAAGGTTCGGGCAGTTCAGTCAGAATTCATCAGCAGAGCTGTACTGTGCTTTACTGTGACCTACCTCATAAAATGACTGACGGGTCTGAGAGAGAAAGAGAACCAGACACATTACCCATCAACGCAATAACAACAAGCCTAATTCATTTATCATTCAACTGAGGTTCATACACCAGCACAGCAAACACCATCAAACTCCCACCAGTGGCAGTGCTGGAGTTTGTTTGTTGTTGGTGTTTGTGGTTGGTGTTTGTGGTTGGTGTTTGTTGGGTTATGAATGTTACAGGATGTTTTCTGATGAAGAAGACAATATCTTACATCTCCACATCATCATAATCATCATCTGTGTCCAAACTTTCATCTCTGTTAGAAAGGAGAGTTTGTTTTAAGGAATGTTTCATTATCACACATGATCTATATGTAAATGAGAAGAGAATCTCTCACCTGATTGGTTCTTTATTGGCAGTGATGAAGGAGATGGTGCTCTGATCACATGACCGTTGCAGCTGAGTAACAAAAAATATCATTATTCACAGCAGCTACTCTTCACTCCATACAGCGCTGATGTGTCTCTGTATGCAGTGCATTCAGCAAGAAAACAGACTCCTTAAATCTTAAAATTTTATTATGTTGCAGCTGATATCTTTATTTTCTGCTGTTATTTGCATTCTTCTATAAAGCTAATGGTAATCCTTAAACATTTGATCTGTAAATGTAGGTGAACAGATCATGTACATGATCTCAAACTACAGATGCTAACAAAAGACACATTTTAAACATCAGCAAAGGAAAAAATGTTTAGGTGCCTCCTGGAGAATGACTTCAATTATTTTGTCCTAATGTGTATCTAACACACACACACACACACACACTAACCGTTCTGTCTGAAGACTGTTGCTTGTCAGCTCCTGGTCTTTGTTTGAAAAGTTGTTCCACTGAAACAAATTGTAAATAATAATAAAATCCCCCCACACACAATCATTGTCTTACAGCAGAAACACACACACAGTGTCTCACAGCAGAAACACACACACAGTGTCTCACGGCAGAAACACACACAGTGTCTCACGGCAGAAACACACACAGTGTCTCACGGCAGAAACACACACAGTGTCTCACGGCAGAAACACACACAGTGTCTCACAGCAGAAACACACACAGTGTCTCACAGCAGAAACACACACAGTGTCTCACAGCAGAAACACACACAGTGTCTCACAGCAGAAACACACACAGTGTCTCACAGCAGAAACACACACAGTGTCTTACAGTGGATGTCAGAGTGTGTTCTCTGGGCTTGATTGTGTCGGTTGATTGAGTGAATCCTTTTAATGGAACTTACAATCACCTGAGAGAGAGAGAGAGAGAGAGAGAGACGGGGTAACTACCTAATCAGTAATATAAGCAGTTGCACTGGACCCCTGTGCAGACAGTAGACAAGTGCAAAACAAACTGTACAAAACTACCAGTGCATACCAGTACACTATGAAACACTACACTGCAGTACTGCACACTATGAAACAATACACTGCAGTACTGTACACTACGAAACAATACACTGCAGTACTGTACACTACGAAACGCTACACTGCAGTACTGTACACTACGAAACACTACACTGCAGTACTGCACACTATGAAACAATACACTGCAGTACTGTACACTATGAAACAATACACTGCAGTACTGTACACTATGAAACAATACACTGCAGTACTGTACACTATGAAACACTACACTGCAGTACTGCACACTATGAAACAATACACTGCAGTACTGTACACTATGAAACAATACACTGCAGTACTGTACACAAGAAACGCTACACTGCAGTACTGTACACTATGAAACACTACACTGCAGTACTGTACACTATGAAACAATACACTGCAGTACTGTACACTATGAAACAATACACTGCAGTACTGTACACAAGAAACGCTACACTGCAGTACTGTACACTATGAAACAATACACTGCAGTACTGTACACTACGAAACGCTACACTGCAGTACTGTACACAAGAAACGCTACACTGCAGTACTGTACACTACGAAACAATACACTGCAGTACTGTACACTACGAAACGCTACACTGCAGTACTGCACACTACGAAACGCTACACTGCAGTACTGTACACAAGAAACGCTACACTGCAGTACTGTACACTATGAAACACTACACTGCAGTACTGTACACTACAATACATGCAGCAGCATCACAACTATTGTACACAAGAGTAAAGGTTACGGTTTAGGGGTGGGATGAGGGTTTGGGAATAGAATATACAGTTTGTACAGTATAAAAACCATAAACCACGTCAACACATATGCATGTATGTGTACCTCTCCATCATCTTCATCTGTCTGTAAACAGTCTCTGAGTTTCTCTGGGTGTCTGAGTTTATCCAGCAGCTCAAGTGTTAAATCTTGATTCAAACATGGTTGAGTCACAAACAAATGCTAAAAGAAAATGAAACAATACTTAGATCAAAAGTTATACTGCTGGTATTTCTCCACACTAATAAATGTATGTGTGTTTGTGGCAAATGTACTGTCAGCATCTTTTTAGCAGTAGGTCTCTTCTTTGGATTCCTGATCAACATGGCCTTCACAAAGCTGTAGAAGTTACTGGACCTGTGATGATAATGAGATCAGCCATGAGCTATTTCATGCTGATTTCTGACATGAGTGTGACAGAAGAACATTCACATCTCTCACCATTTGGACTTGTCTTTGAGTTTTGGGGGCTGATAGCCGCTCTTGGACATGAGGAACAAAACTCTGAGAGTGGGAAAGCAAGAATAATGTTCAGTCATCATCTCAGAGGCTGTATATGTATGTGTGTATGTGTCTTACCTAAGAGGATGAACATCAAACAGAGGAGGCTGCAGTTCTGCTAGTTCTATAGCTGTAATTCCAACAGACCAGATGTCACACAGCTCATTATAACCTCCTTTAATCTCCACAGCAGCCACTTCAGGTGCCATCCTGTGAAAACACACACTCAGTGCATCACCATGAAACCAATCACCTGTCACAGTCTGACTGACATCACCATCAGACCAATCACCTGTCACAGTCTGACTGACATCACCATCAGACCAATCACCTGTCACAGTCTGACTGACATCACCATCAGACCAATCACCCGTCACAGTCTGACTGACATCACCATCAGACCAATCACCTGTCACAGTCTGACTGACATCACCATCAGACCAATCACCCGTCACAGTCTGACTGACATCACCATCAGACCAATCACCCGTCACAGTCTGACTGACATCACCATCAGACCAATCACCCGTCACAGTCTGACTGACATCACCATCAGACCAATCACCCATCACAGTCTGACTAACATCAGACTCCAAATCTCCACCATGAAAATAAATAAACAGTGTAATCATTTCTAAATGGAACCTGGGGTCCTGATTGACCCTTACCTTGATTAACAAAGACTGCAATAAACAAGGCAAAGCAATATGAGCGTCTGTGAAAGCAGCCATAGAGACAGCAGAGCAGGAGTTTGATCTCACCAGTATGGAGTTCCAATGAAGGACATTCGGCGGGCAAATGTGGCTGTGATCTGTGCTGAGATGCCAAAGTCCGCTGAAACAGAGATGCAACAATAAACAGAGATTAAACAAGAAAAGACATATCAACAGAGATACAGACACAGAGAAAGACAGATAAACAAAGAGATACAGACACAGAGAAAGACAGATAAACAAAGAGATACAGACACAGAGAGAAAGACAGATCAACAGAGAGCTAGACAGACAGACAAAGAGACAGACAGATATTCAAAGACAGACAGACAGACTAAAATATAGACAGCCAAACAAAGATACAAGCACATAAACACATACAGAGACACAGACAGAAAAACAGTGAGATGACAGACAGATAAACTCAGACCTAGACTGACAAATAGAAAGCGTGATGAGTTTGTTTTACACACCCAGTTTCACTTCACCGTGATCGTTTAGAAGAATATTTGCACCCTATAAAAAGAACAGCTCAAGAAAATCATTCAGAACAGAGTTTGTGTCTTTCCTGATGAAGAGCATTTACGTATTTGATGGAATTTTACCTTAATGTCTCTGTGTATCTTTTTCTGTTCATGTAAATAATCAAGACCCTGAGAGAAAATAGTAACAGAAATGTCATTTTATTACTATGAATATTTTATTACTGTGAGTGTTGTTTGTGTATGGTGTGTGTGTGTTTAATGAGTCTAACCTGTAACATCTCCCGACACACATACGCTATCTGCTGCTCTGTCAAAGCTCCGGTCACTGGAAACGCACATTTTTAACAGAATTAAAAATAAAAACGTTTGTCAGTTGTCCTGCACTCTGTATGATCTACTCTAGTCTGAGTTTAGTGTTTCTGTGGAGTGCTGCAATGATGACCAGAAGATACACACGCTTCCCTCAACTAAAGGCAATGGGATTTTTGCCTTAAAACATTTTAATGTCTTTCTCATATTAAAAACCAAAGTTACTGAGCAAATTGTGTTTTTTCACAATTTTTTCACAAGATTTTTTTTGACAGTCTTCATTACCATGATAAATGTCCTGCAAAGATCCTCCACCACAGTATTCCATACAAATCCAGAGTTTATTCATCCTACAACACAACACACATCATTATTCACTCATCCATCATTCATCCACTCACTGTCTGTCTGTCTGTCTGTATCACGCACCTGATATAACTGCCATAATAAGCCACAATATTGCTGTGTTTACAACTTCTCACCATCACAATCTCCTGCTGAATAACAGAAAAGTCATCCTCTGAGAAAGAGAGAGAGGGAGGGAGACGGAGAGAAAGACAGGGACAGGAGGAAACATTTAATATTTGTGTCATCATGTGTCTGTGCTGCTGGTTATTTTAAAGTTTGTGGTCACTGAACTCTTACCAGGTTCCATTTTGATGATTTTAAAGGCAGCCAATTCTCCATTCTGTTTGTTACGTGCCTGAGAACACACACACACACACACACACACACACCAAACACACACACACACACACACCAAACACACACACACACACACACACACACCAAACACACACACCAAACACACACACACAGGAGAGTAAAATTAGATGCTTGACGTTAAGAGTGGAAACATGCTGGTTGAAACTAACCTACACCAAAAAACTGAGAGAGAGAGAGAGAGAGAGAGAGAGAGAGAAATCCTCACCGGATCCTCACCAAATACAGACTCAGTGATCACAGTCTGGCTATATAGAAAGGCAGACACAGACAAACATGGCTGCCACGGGAAGATTGAGTCTGTGCCCACTGTGACGCCGGTCAAGTCGAGACAGAGACACACTTTCTCTTTTACTGCGATTAACATAAAGACATGAGAGGGAAACACTTTGACAACCTCAAAGATCAGATGCAGGTCTTACTGGGGAGAACAGACACACATCAGCTGCTTTAGCATCTACACACACTGCCTTCAATTTTCCTCTCAGATGTTTATATTTTAAAGTCATTTTCTATTGGATTCTAGTTCATTTTTATTCTCCTCATGACTTGTGTTAATGTATGTCTTCTGTTTTATGTCAAATGCTTTGGCAATATTGTAAGTGCACAATCATGCCAATTAAGCACTTTAAATTAAATTGAGAGAGAGAGATCTATGATTGTCTCTCAGTGTTGTCTCTGCAGAGGAAGACAGGTCTGATTTGCATGCTGCAAATGTGTTACTGAAAGACAGATGAGTGACGCTGAAGCGACACACGAGGACACTGGAGGCTTTACACCATCATTAAATACCAGCTCTCCTCAGGAGAATTTAACAGCTGCTGCTAGTAAGAAATGCTCTCTCTCTCTCTCTCACACACACACACTCTTCTCATCTACACACCCCATCAGTTCTCATCTACAACAGCTCAGTAGTCTGTCTTGTAAATGTGACGAGAGTTTCTAAAGCAGCTGGAAAGTTAAACTGACAAACAACACGGGTAAAGTGAAGCTGTTCAGTGACCTCACACCTAACCTCAGAACAGATCAGGACAGGTTCTGATCAAACTGACCTGTGTTATCTGAGCAGACATCAGACCAACTTTGCTTGTTTGTCTATATCAGTAAGGTCATTCCATAGACTCCCATTAACTTTATAATAAAAATGTTTCTCCCTAAACACTAAACCCTCACACAAACCTGTGAAAGGCATCAGATTAAAAGAGAAACTTGAGAGAGACAGTTGTGTAAAACTGTGAGAGCAGGAATCAGATTTAATAAAACATTTTAAAAACAGATTTAACAAACAGTATTTTTTGTTTGATCAGAAACAGATGACCTGTGAAATAACAGTAAATCATCAAAATAAATAAGCATTGAATAAAACACACTTTCAGCTTAACAGAACTAAAGTAACATACGTCACAATAACATATTTCAATTCCTGTTGAAACTATCCATCCGCATCGTTACAGAAATGTATCAGCAAGTAACAAGAGGGCAAATGGGGGTGGGGTACCTTATAAACTTCTCCGTATGTGCCTCCACCGACCCGCAGCAAGATCTCAAAGTCCTCTTGTGGGTTTCGTGTGGAGATGTCCAGAGCCTCCATCCTCACAACAACACACACACACACTTTTACGTGTGTTTAGTGCTGGAAGAACAACCCAAAGACAAACATCCACCAAGTATCAAGCTCTTCCTCTATCTCACCTCTTTTACATTTCGCTCACTTCTATTTCCTGTTGTGTGTGTTTGTGTGTGTGTGTGTGTGTGTGTGTGTGGGTTTTCTGCTCCGCTGAAGATGAATGCTTCTACTTCCTGTAAAGCAATGCAGCAGTTTGAAGACACTGTGTGACTGACACCTCATCATCTCAAACACAGATTAATAAGGACTTTATTGGCATTATTGTTTGCATACAATATTGCCAAAGTATTGCACATAAAATAACAAAAAACAAGTTTTGATTATACAGAACAGGTTTAAAGAAAAGACTGTACGCTTCTTTGGGGAAAATGCTTAAATGTTAATGTACTGTTTAAAAATTTGTAAAAAATGTGACAGTACAGATCCAAATGAATATATGATGGATATGGTGGATATACAGTGTGTCTACAGAACCGTCAGAACAGTCAGTGAGTCTCTGCTGTGCTGCTCAGAGGTGAAGCTCAAAGCATGTTGGGATTTCTGCAGCTAGTGATTGTGGGGTCATGAATTTGATAGAGATGTAAATGATGTCAATGAATCAGACCCTCTCTTTCACTGAGAACGCAAAGTAAAACTGCCAACAGTATTAAACTCAGGGCTCCTGCTTACATTTTTCAGGCTGCAATGCTATTTGATTGTAAAAATCACGAATAATGATACATTTTAATCCACACTGTTATGTGATATTCTGACCTTATTTAAATCCTCACAATTTCACATTTATACATCTCAAAACAAAGACTTTATTCTTACATTTTCTTAAATTCAATTTTCATGCTTATGGTTTTTCATTCTCATCTCCATCTCTGTGTGTGCACTCGTTCTTTTCCTCTCTGACTTTGAGCTCATCTGTCCATTTCTCTCTCCACATTCTAATCCAGAACTGACCTCAATGTTTGAATGATTCTGTACTCATTATAATTAAAACAACAATGTTATGCCATAAATACACTCTCACACATAAATACACTCTCACACA
>JBAJNP010013702.1:0-11819 GCA_036877545.1 Yasuhikotakia modesta | reverse complement strand
AAAAGGAGATGAATGTGAGACGAGTCTCTTTCCCGGGAGAAAAACATGAGGCAGGAAACTCTTAATTTGTTCTTCATATAATCTCAGAAGGATGTTTGGTAGAAAACATTGAACTTTTAGAGAGATCTCAATTATAATACTTGTTGTAAGTTTTCAGATAAATGTATTTTATTTATTTTAATATGTCGAATCAATTCCTGGGAGTCTGTGACCCTTTGAGAATCCCACAGACAATGCCACGTCTGCACTGCATACAATAATTACACCTCCTCTGTGGCCTGTTTTCAGTGTCTGCAGGGCCAGCATGGAAAATGCCACGTTGCAGAGAAGCTATTTTTTTCCAGCGTTGTCTCCTCCAGATGTTTCTCTCCTTACTGCTCTGTACACTCCGAAGGTACAGACATTAGCAATCTATAGCAGAGCTTTTCTTAGAATTACAATGGCTGGAAGGAAACAGAAGCAGTGATTACTTTAGTCTGGTGGTCAGAAAACTAAGCACACAAAACAGAGAGGACAGTGAGTGAAGCCCTTGGAATTTAAGCCCTTGGGATTTTTTAACAGGAGTTAATATTATTTGACACATTCTCCCCCAAAAATCTGTGCTGCACATGAGAAATGTATGCAATGTTTGTACGCACACGTGATAATAGCATCACACCATTATATGATCATTTACTTTAGTTTACTAAGTTTAGTTAGTAAAGTTTACTTCATGCTTAATCATTTTGACTTGCTGTTACTATCAATGTTTTACTACAGATTTGTTTGGATCAGGACATTTAATGAACATTCATTGCTGACTATTTAGAAAAATACACTGAGATTGAATGTTATGCCAAGACAACATTAGAATAATTAAGTCCTATTGTTACATTACTAACAGTAATTAGAATTAGAAATTAATCTGGTTAAGTTTTAATTACTGTTGAAATCTAGTTTGTTTTATTTATTCCATTTAGTCCAGATAGGAAAGTTTTTTGTTTTGTTTTTTTGTTGGTGAATAGAATAAATTGTGTGTCAAACAGCCAAACTTAAATGTCTTTATTTTATTATTCCGGTAAAATGGTACAAAACACACCCAACTGATCTAACCTGCATGATCTGACATGAATGTGTCAGTCAATAAAATTTAGCTGGAAGGGACATTTAAAAAGCACAGTTATGGTCTAACATGACATGTTGGTCTAGGCACATTTGCTTAAAATGATTTTAACAGATTTTGTTAGAAATTGAACTGTTTAACTTTTAAAAAAGAGTTTTGAACACATCACCAGACAATAATATTTAACAAAAAAGAGTACCTCACAGTAAAGTCTAAACTTGAACACGAATAAAGGTTTGGGTTTAGAGGATAATGGGCCACGTGAGTTGGATACACAGAGTTAACCGTGGGACGTCCCACCCTAACTGAGGGAAGGGGGTTGAGCGATCCTGCCCACAGCAAGTGTCTTCTGTGAGGACTTGTGTTGCTGTTTAGATAGTTTCAGATCTCTCCACCAGCTGACTTCTCCTCTGGCTTGTTTGTTAGACAGACAGAAGGTAAGAACGTTCATTGAGATCTTTTCTGCACATAACTGGTTACGTTTCACAACCAAGTTTAGTTTTCCGTACCTTAGTAAACAATACTGACGAAACAATTGTAACAGTATCTCATATTTCATTATTGTTGTTATTCTTGCATGTGCAAGATTTTGGCAGGTTTGCCATTTTCTTGCACAGATTTGCAAACAGCACAGGTTTAGCAAACTTTTCTCTACTGTAAACAGGTGTCTGTTGTTCACGAAAGCTTTGTGTTTAAGCAGACGATTGATTAAGACATCACCACGACAAAACTTGTCACTTAAACAGATTATTCGTCAGATGAATTTGCTCACAATACTGTTTATTAAGTTGTTTTCTAACTTGTACAGCGTGCTTTAGCGCTCAGAGAGGAACAATACGGGATATTTTGTGCCACATAAGCAGCAGGAGGGGTGAGAGACAGAGATGGGGGAGGAGGGAACAGAATTCCTCCCCTTTCATTACTCCCATCAAAAGGAATGCGTGTTTCCATGGCAATTTTCCGCCAGCTGTTTGGGACCGTGTCGAATTAAAGCAGATGTGGTTTTCCTATCGACAAACAAAACTGATGTGAGAATAAACTGTTACAGCTGCTGCAGCGGCCGGTGTCACTACAGAGACAACAAAACGTTCTGTTAAAGTATTTTAATAGCACCTTCTATTTTTAATTCGTGGATATCGCTATTTTATGCCAAATATGTCGGACAGGCAGTGACACGTCCGCTGATGAGGTTCATATAAGGTGCCCTGAGAAAGTGAAATGACACGGATACAATTTTCCATTTTTCAGTTTGTGTTTTTCCTTCTGGGCAATAAAAGATTTTCCTGAGAGACGGAAAAAATGAAAACGGGTTTTATTGAAACAAGAAATTTTATGTGCCTTTGGGTAAAATGGAAAAGATTAGATGTGTTTTCTCATCAGAGGCAGAGGGGAGAACGCAGGAGGGCATGAAAATCTGCAAATCAAACAGAGATTTATCATTTATTCATCTGTTTACAATGCAGATGAAACTCAAGTTAAAAAAATCCAAAAAGCAAATCAAAAACATTTGTGTAATTTTGTGTAAATTTGCAGAAGTCGTTTGTGCTTTATTTCGTATATAGTATTTTCATTTATTTATAGTAGTTTATTGTAGTTACTTTAGTAGTTTATTGTCTGTGGACAGTTGCTCTGTTCCCGGTGTGGCAGTAAAACAGAGACTTAACTTACTAATGTCTGTGGGGGTGGGTGGGTTTAAAAGGTCAGGCGATTGTTTACTCGGGTTACATGAATCTTTCTGCTCCTTCACTCTGGTTTGTCCGTCTTTTCTCTGTCCCTGAGGTCTCTGTACCTGGCAAACCTCATCTGTATTCATAGCAAGCTTTTCAGCAGGGGATACAATTTCCCACTGCGGCTACATCCCCCCACCTTTATTTAATGGCACAAGGTGAAGCTTTGTAGCGGCCATCCCTTGTTGCTCCCAAAAATAAGATAAAGTTACAGAGAGATGAGTTTTCATTTCCTGTGAAACAAAACCTCGCCTGTAAAACAAACGTGGCGTTTAGTCGCAGCGTCAGATTTTGGCCTTTGCGTGCCAATGGCGATTTGTTTTGAACTTTGCTTCATCAAGTTAAATCATTTTTTAGCAGACGACACTGTTTGTTAGTTTGAGGGGAGGGTTATAAATAAGAAGAGCTCTGTTTGTTCTTAGCGCTCAACGTTGCACAGATGCAGGGAAGTAATTGTGGCGTAACAGACAGGTGGTTTGTGCTTGAGTTTAATCCTCATGCCAAAATGCTTCCTGCTCTATAAATCACGCATGTCCTCCACAACAAACTCTGTCCCAGCGCTGGGCATTGATGGTTATAACATGCTTGTTTTTAACAAGCTTAAACTATTAAATGATATCCTGGCTAACAATTTAAGGCTGCAGGAATGTTTCCTAATGTTTCTGGTAAGATTAAAAATGTTGTTTTAAAAGTTTGTGCAAACATATGCATTTTTTAGACAGTGAATTAATATTATTATCAAAATGTTACTTTTTAAAAACTACTTCAGAATACAGTTTCTGATTTATATGAACTGTAATTAAAAACAAGGACATTTAAAGAAAGTGTTAAATGTAATGTAACTTAAAGAAAACTTTTAGAGAACATTAGGCTATATTCTGAGAATGTTCTCTGGAATTACAGAAGCATTTTTTTGGACCAGGGAGAAAATATGTTTGTTTGCTAAATCTGATGTCATGTGTTGTTTAGTATTTAAACAGAATTGATGAGTTTGTTTGGAAGAATTGCTTTGGCAGCCGGACAAACAGCATCACTGGATACAGTTTTCCAGCTCATTTGTTTATCCAGACACTGAACCACCTGTTGTGTCCCTCCATAGAGGGATTTTTCCGAAAATGACGCTTTGGAAAATAACAGACTACTGAGCTTCTGTTTTCCTCCTGTTTACATGCTGTGACTGGCTTACCTAACTAAACTCTAAATTAAACACAGAGTTAAACAGACATACATTATACTTCTGAGTTCCCTTTACTCCAGGCGTGTTTGATTTTGAGCGCGACCTTCCAAATAAAACAAGTTGTTTTGCTCTAAGGAGACTCCACCAAAGTAATGGATTTTACCTCATCTAGAAAAATGACTTATATAAACATGCCAAAATAACTTTCAAATTAAATACAGGAGATGATATTGGGTCATTTCCTCCGTCCTGTGACTCACAGCGCTCAAAGCCTGCCTGTTAAAACCCTTTTCTGAGTGAAATAGTACATTTGTGTTGACAGTTAAGCAAAAGTTTCTGCCGCGCTGAGAGACGTCAGTGTTTGAGGGCTGTGAGTGCGCGTCTGTGTTTGTTGTGTCTAAGTATATTAGAGTGAAGCGTCTAACCTCGGCTCATGGACAGAAACTTCTCATCCTTTGCCAATAAAAAGAAACGCGTTAACACCCTGATTTACCCATTTTTATGTCCTCCAGCAGAAATACCACATCATGCCAACTAAACAACTACAGAGTTGTTTTTAATGAACATCAAATATTCTGTATCCTTATATTTCTAAGCCATATTTAAAGTTTTTTGGAACTCTCAGAAGACAGTCGGATGGTCTAATCATAAATTTTTATCTCTACAATGGATGATTTGTTTTAGTTAATGGATGATTAACTAAAACTTATTATCAAAAACAACATCTAACATTTGACATCCAACCAAATGCTGTTTTAAAGGCATTTCTCCCATTTTTCCTCTTCTTTAAGGAATGTTTTAACCTTCAGCTGGAAGCCAAGGAGATTCTCTGTATTTGTTAGGTCAAAGATTCCAGGAAGCCCCTTTAATTCCCATAGGAAATTTTCTTCAATTATAAATGTGCAGATAATGGGGTAATCCCTCTCTTTGTCCATTCATGCAGAAACATGCGCGTCACGCTGCAAGGGTGGAAATGACCTCAGATTTAAATCACATTAAAGTCAACTACTAAATGAAATAGTTTTTTAAATAATCAAACACAGCAGTCATTACAGTCATGCATGCGAGATTAGTTCTTAAATCATATACCATCAAAATGACTGACTGTCTTTCATGTACAGAAACGACAGGAAATCTATTGTTTTGGAGGGAAAGACCACATCTCCATTACTGTCTGTGGTTTTCACAAAGCAAACAATGATGTCCGACTTTGATCTTCTGTGTCTTTTAGTGTGTTTAGAGCGCAGCGGTCGAAACGTCACCCGGTGACTGTTAGCTGTTTGAACTTTTCAGACATAAACCAACATTATCTAAATAAATGTGTATGGAGAGACAAAGAGCCACTATCACCGTACAGGACAGATGTATGTAGTGTAGGTCTCACAACACACCAGTCTCTTCTTCACAGTCTGAGCTGGAGAACAGAAGTCAAGCTAGCAGAACAAAGAGAAGCAGGGCTCTTATCTCAATCGACTGCTGTTACTGATCCAATGCACCGCATACAAAGCAGGACTGATGGCAGACGATGTTAGCAGACCTCAGTACTGGCAGCTGTTAATAACTGGAGGATATAAGAACGTTTTTGTAACATTTCCATTATATAGCAAAACCTTAAAAATATTTTTTAGTAAAACTTTTATTATTATAAGTTCTAGGAATGTCTAGTTTTTAAAATGTTGTTTTTATCATTATCACTTGGTTTTAAGAATCATTGCATTATTCAAACATTTTAATTCTATAAAGTTTTGATATTATATTTGATATTAACATTAAAAATGTTCTCCTAACATTACTCCAAAAATGTTTGATAACTTTAAAAGAATGTTAGCTAACGTTCAGAAAACCCTCTGTCAATGTGTGCGGTTCATTGTCTGAGGTTTGTATTGATCTCAAGCCACAGGTGACTCTATAAGAACAGAGACTCTGTACCACAAGCCTGACTGATGTGTGTGACTTACAAGCACATTCCTCCAATCCTCTTATATAAGCTATGATGCAGAAGACGGTCCACAGAAGATATTTAGTTTATGATAAGAGTTGTTGTTTTCCCATAGGCTGAAACTCACGATGAGGGTTTGGATCTTTTTCCTGATCTGCCTCGCTGGCAAGACCCTGGCTGCCCCTGTAAGTCAATCTGCTGGGTATAAACGAATTATATAATTAAAACCTAAATAAAACTCATGCATTAAATATATTCATTAAATATGCAAACCAATAAAACAAGCTTGTCATCGAAACCAATTTGCATGTTAATTCCATAATGCCTCATGATGGTGTGACTAGACCGTCGTTAAATTAAATTTTGATGTGATTTTGCAGGCTGAAGAGGAGCCAGTTGTTGAAGAGGTACGTTGTGTTTCATTTAAATCAATAAATAACATCTCACTGGTGTTTTAAATAAGAATATGCTGGATTTTTAAGAAGCTTCTTCAAGTCGGCTGTTGGCCAAAAATAGACAATTCACCCCCATTATGGGAGCAGATGTGTTTTCTTATGTTTCCTGTTAAACTCCCTAGAGCTTTTAAATCCATAAAAGTTTGAAAATACATCTAAAAGGGAGCCATTACAATTCAGTGCGTTCCCACAGCACACACAGATGCCAGTTGTGTTGGACACAAAAGCAAAACTCTGCCGCGGCTCGCCAGTTATGTGGGTCATTTCATACCCATTTTGATTCATTTGAAGTTCAGCCTCTTTTAAAAAAAAGCAAAGCTGTGTTTAAAAACCGTGTTTGGCTATGCAGGCAATATCCACAATGTCTTGTTTTCCTTTCATTTAGGAGCTGGAAGTGGGAGCCAACCCAGTTCAGGTGGAGACAGGAGAATTTGATGAAGCCATTGAAGTTGTGGAGGATGTTATTGCTGAGAGTGAGTTGAAAACGTTTTCCCAACATAACCAAAGCCCTTCTGTTTATCATTTCCAGCATGCTGCTGTTTCAAACAGCAAATGTTTCATATGTTAAAAAGATTTATTTCCCTCAAGAGACGCTGCTTGCATCATGCAGCTTCTGTCCTCATGAATGAAGCTGTGATAATCGTTTGCAGACTATGCAAAGTAACATAAAGTCAAGACTAATGACAGACTGCATACAAGTCAAAAACAGACAGCTGTAATTATGGGTTCCTGACAGACTATAGTTATGTAGCACTGGGTTCCGATGCCATTCATCCGACCGCATGACGTGTTTGTGCGCCACACCGTTTTAAAGACTAAAGAAAAAACTGTAATGAATGTTTGTATAAAAAGAAAACAGGAGAATAAGTGTTTGAACTATTTCTTGTGTTTTTCACAGATCCCTGCCTGAACCATCACTGCAAGAAAGGCAAAGTGTGTGAGGTGGATGAGAGCAACGAGCCAATGTGTGTGTGTCAGGACCCCCTGACCTGCCCTGCCCCAGTGGGAGAGTTTGAGCATGTGTGTTTCATTCCTTCATCTCACACCTATACGTCTGCGCATGCATACCCTGCTAACAGTTTTAGGTTGTAAGAATGCTTCCTTAGCAAATAAGGTGTCAAGCCACAAAAATGGTAAACAACATTATTTTGAAAGTTCTAGGGTTGTTCAAAATGTCCAGTTTTTAGACATTGTGTTTAATTAAAGAATTTTGTTTAAATATATGTTTAACTCTCTAATGTTTAAATGTTCTTTAAATGTTGTTTTTGGTATATGTGATATATGTACCATAAAAGACGTTCTACTTACATTATTGCAATTATTGCATTATTATTTTTAATGTACATTAGCCAATGTTCTAAAGATGTTCCCTGTTAGCTGTGTACTGACATAAACGTGTGACGTTTAACTGAACTTAACTGTTCATTTACATTTTAAAAACCATGTTATTTAGGTCTGTGGCACTGACAACAAGACATACGAGTCTTCCTGCCACTTCTTTGCCACCAAATGCGCTCTGGAGGGCACCAAGAAGGGCCACAAGCTTCACCTGGACTACATCGGACCCTGCAAATGTGAGTCTGTGTGATTCAGTTAAAACGGACAGTTAAGAGCGGTTGCAGCAGAGAATGTCTGATATTTAGAGCCGCTACAGTCGCGGCCGTAAAAGTGAGTGAAGCTGAGAGCTTCTGCTTGATTGATGGCTTGCAGCTTTGAGGCGTTCCTGTTGCCCCTTCGCACAGACGAGCACAGGGCAAGACTGAGCTTGTCAAAGCTGCTCCACAAAGCAAAATGAATCCCTCCTAAATCTGCCTCTTCCAAGCCTATGTGTGCTTTATGGGATGAGTCTGGACTGAAGGGCTCAGATGGTGTTTCTGCTGGGCGTAGTCTTGCTGCCAGACGGGGCGTCTCAGTCAGGGAGAAACAGAAAAATGTGTTTCTGGCGTAAACGAATTAGACTTAACAGCTATGGCACTAATATTAGCCCGAGGGCTGAAATTTGGCCCTTTTTTAACCTCCCCAGGCGTACGCTGCAGAGTTACATCACGCTAACTTCAGCATACATGAAGGGTTCACGCTTAAGGGCGTGCTAGCATGCTGTTTCTGTGTATGATTTATTTAAAATCTGTTGTTTTTAATGTTGTAACTTTTGCTTCAGACATTGCCACCTGCCTGGACAACGAGCTGAATGAGTTTCCCCTGCGCATGAGGGACTGGCTGAAGAACGTTCTGGTGACTCTGTACGAGCGCGATGAAGACAACAACCTGCTCACAGAGAAGCAGAAGCTCAGGGTCAGTTAAACCATCTGCTCTTCACACACTAAGGAGCCTTTAAATAAGTAGGATTAACCTGCTGAACTATTCGATGTTGTTTATGTGAGGTACAGTATGCAGTATGCATGAGACACTGCAGTCAAGAAACGGTAAAGGCAGGCGATTATTTTCAGAAAAATACTGGTTTATGCTGGTTATAGCCTTTGCATTTAATAGCAATAAGTAAGTAAAATGGTTTAAATTCATTTATAGAATCTTCTGTGGAAGATCATATAATGTTCAGATGGCAGTACTAAGATGTTCTACTCATCTGTCAAACTAAGACACGTGGATTTGGAGACTCTGAACGGAGGGCGAGATCTTATGCTTCAAAGCTAGCTTGCTTTTACTAGCCTCTCTGAAATTGTCTACCGTATCTGTAAATATAATGTTTTTTCATAGAAAGAATTTTAAAGCTGACCACCAAATCCTACAAATCAAACATGAAGCCAGGAGATGAGTAAACGTTGCTTGACTGCAGATGGACTCACACAGCAAACATGTGTCTGTAGGTGAAGAAGATCTATGAGAATGAGAAGAGGCTGGAGGCTGGTGAGCACTCTCTGGACCTTCTGGCTCTGGACTTTGAGAAGAACTACAACATGTACATCTTCCCAGTGCACTGGCAGTTCGGCCAGCTTGACCAGCACCCCATTGATGGGTAAGTTAACTGTCAATTTTTTTATGACCACCATTGTCAACCACTTACTAGCTTTAAAGCTGCAATCTGTAACCATTTCCTGGTTTAAACATGAACAAAAATATTTTAGAATGAGTTTAAAATGGTTTCTTTGCCTTGACACCTAATTCACAAGTTTATAAAATGTTTTTCTCAGAAAATGTTGCTTTTACTTTAAGAATGTTTGTAAACAGGAATAAGTGTGTGTGTGTGTGTGTGTGTTTGTGTGTGTGAGGACGCTGTCCTTAAAAAGCATTTCTATAAGCTCGTTCTTACAGCAGTTGTTTACAGTTTAAACTTGACATCCCTGTCATAAAACGTGCAAATTTATGACCTGGTAGAGATGCATCTTTAACACACACATTTGTTCTTGACCTCTGTCCCTCGCAGCTTCCTGTCCCACACTGAACTGGCTCCTCTGCGTGCTCCTCTCATCCCAATGGAGCACTGCACCACCAGCTTCTTCGAGCAGTGCGATGCCGACCAGGATAAGTACATCGCTCTGGAGGAATGGGCCAACTGCTTCGGAATCAAAGAGCGTGAGTTTATTTATACGTCACCTGTGACATCACTTTTAACCAGTAGCCTAATTCACCTTATTTGCTAACTTTGATTGTTTTCTGCTTTCAGAGGATGTCGATAAGGACCTAGTCATCTAAAACACGTCTAATGCTGACACTTCCTGTTGCAATTGGGACGAGGTGCTAACCCTTAAGTTAAAATGAAAGCAAAGGTGCTAATCGCGATTTCTAACAACCTGCATATACCACTAAACATTCATAATGTTTATAAAGTGCACAGTTCACTACCAATTTTTAGTCTGAAGTTTGCCCAAGATGGCCACGTAGATGTTGGACAGGATGTGTTCAAGAGAGAACTTCAAATATGATGAAATATGTATGTAAAGATATATGTTTGTTTTGGATCTGCAAAGTAATTTCTGAAACTTAGAATCAGGGCTCAAATCAAAACCAGGCAATTTAATGTAAGTTTGGATGATGGAAATGTACAAAAACAAAATAAAGTTTCCAAATAAATGTTCTTTTCGCTTGCTTTATAAACTTTTTAGTTTGTTTGTTGCACTCTTTGGTGGTGGGTTTATTGTTTTGATTTCTTTATTAGATCTGCAAAAAGCCCTGAGTCTCTACAGGTTGTTGTTTTTATTTGCGTATTGTACCTGTCAGAAATCAGGGCGACATGTTGAGTGTTTTAACATCTGAATAATAAAAAGAAAATATTATTTGAATTTCAAGAGGACACGATCTCGCAGGATGAGATTTTTTCTCCCTCTGACATGTTCACATACATATGCAGTATTTGCCACAATGTGAGCCCCATGCAACTCTTACAAAATAAAAGCTACTGAATTTTCCAAAAATCAATCTTTGCATGCATTTCTCAATTGTTCCTTATCTTATTCACCCAGATATCAGATATACTATCATGTTTTTCTCACCAAAATGCAAAACAAATCTGTAACAGGGCTAAAAAACATCAACACAGATATTGTTTGGTATACAGTGGAGGTATAAATCTGAAGCGTGTTAGTTTTTTCAGCAAGGGTGGAGTAGATGTTTATGTAACTTTTCTGCTTTAGCTTTGAAAAATATATTTGGGACCCTGTATTTAAAATATTATTTTGAGCGTCAGTGGTAGCCAGTAAATACTAGCCAGTGTGGCACATTGCACAGCACAAAAAATGTTGAAAAACCTCAACCAGTCAAATTAAAACAATCAATAAACTAACATCAATTCGATTGTTTTATAAATGCTTAGACTAAGTTTGTGTTTTACTGAAATCTTAAGTTAGCTAAAGAACTGTAGGATAATAAAAGAAAAATTAATTAAAGAGAAATAGTTGTTTCAACAATGAATTTTGGTGAGAGAATTTTCTAGAATTTATGAGATTGAAAGAGTACAAATATTCTATTTTATTTTACATCACACTTACTGGACTGATGCATTTATTGTGCATGCAAGTTTCGATTCTGATTTAATTCTCAATAACCATCCAAACTGCAGGCAAACCAACCAACAAAACTACTGCAGAACAGAGATGCCTCTGTTTGGTTCTGTAATGCCCAGAAAATAGTGGGGGATGAGTTATTGGTCTCAGAGGCGGTCGAGAACCATGGGAAAGCTGAGCTGCAGAGAGCAGAGGATTTACCCAGTCACCAGACTCACCCTTCCAACCAGACGCTCAAGTCAGGAATTTGGAACAATGGCAGAGATCCAGTTGGAACACTGAGATCAGACCAGCCCCTCCTGTACGGGGTGGGAGTGGTAAAAACAGCCCTTCGCTCCTTTTTTTAACCCTAAATAACAGAATCCCGGGGAAATAATAATTCTGAATGTGATTTTGTTTGTGATATTATAAACATACGTGTATATATACGTATGTATACATCAGTCTGTTTATTTCATGAG
>JBAJNP010013701.1:0-11820 GCA_036877545.1 Yasuhikotakia modesta | reverse complement strand
CGCCTGTACACGGTGGCTCTGGATGTTTCTACTCCAGACTCAGTCCACTGCTTCCGCAGGTCCCCCAAGGTCTGGAATTGGCCCTTCTCCACAATCTTCCTCAAGGTCTGGTCACCTCTTCTCGTTGTGCAGCGTTTTCTGCCACACTTTTTCCTTCCCACAAACTTCCCACTGAGGTGCCTTGATACAGCACTTTGGGAACAGCCTATTCGTTCAGAAATTTCTTTCTGTGTCTTACCCTCTTGCTTGAGGGTGTCAATGATGACCTTCTGGACAGCAGTCAGGTCGGCAGTCTTACCCATGATTGCGGTTTTGAGTAATGAACCATAATTGCGGTTTTGAGTAATTTTCTGAGAAGGACCTGTATATATAAAACAACTTCTATTCTTCCATTCCCTGTCATCAGCACTATCCCCCTCACCTGTAAATGTAGCTTTGTAGACTAGGTTTAATGGTTTATAGGGTGAAAATTGATAGATGGACAGTTGAACTATTGTCTACTCCATATGCAAACTTACATATTACTCAGTTTTCCTTTTTCTGCTGCAGCACCTGACACACAGATATCTAACCATCCAAAACACAGAAAGATCCAAAGATCAGCGCTGCTAATAAACACAAGACAATCAAGGTGCGCGCAGCTGATAATCAAACAGTTAGGCTGCGCGCAGCTGATACAACTAAGACAATAACCCAAAAGGACAGAACATAACCAAAAACAAACAACAAGACCTCTAAGTGGAATAAACATAACAAAACACAACACTGCCACGAGCGAGTCGTGACAGTGTTCATCTATCTTATCTTTTAGCTTGTTGTTCAAGGCTAGTCTAGCCGCTTACACTGGACAAATGCATGTTTCCTTTATTTGAAATGAAAAGTAAGTACTTTTGTCTGTCTGCCTTATGCCTGTTGTTTGCTGCAGCACAAGTATTTAAAATCTCTAACATTTTTTGTATTATTCACACAGATCATTCCACAGCAGAATGTATTTTCTCTGTTGTCATAGAAGCAAAGGAGGAGTTGTCTAAGTTCTCTGTCAGAGCTCTGGAGGGTTTTATCAGAGGTAGAGTTTCACATCACTGTAGACCTTGGCCAAATGCAGCATCAATTGTTTTATTTTTTTACTCCCCAGCAAACTTAACTTAAACAACAGAACAATTAGAACAAGATTAAAACAAGTGTAACCGTTTTCTTGAACCTGGGGCTTATTTAAATACTTTGCTAACAAGAAACCTAGGTTCCCGGCAGTTGAATGGTGAATTTGGCAGGTGTTTTGTCTTTAAAACAGTTCTTATTTATATTTCTCTAGGAGTGTGTGTATTGAATTAATTAACTATCAGAAAAAACAGTAAATTACCAAATTTTGAGTTTGAAAAGAAAGAATAGCAAAGGTTTATTTTAACACTAATAGAATTACTTTTGTCTTTAAGAAAAAAACAAACAATGAAGTAAATAATGTAACTGTATGAAGAATAGCAAACTTCACATATAAATGTACTTTTACCCAAGGGTATGGAAATCAAATAAGCTGGGTTTCAGCAAATAAAAGATTTATATCACCTTCTGACTCTCACGATTCCTAGCTCTTAAAACTTAAATTCGACACAAGAAATGAGAATTCAAATAAATACCCCAAAACCCAACAGAAATTCAAATTCCACACTTGTCAGAAAGAAAATAAAACCCGGGATTCACAATTTTATAATGTCTCTTTCAGTTCCGTAAGAAAATTTGAATCAGTAACCCAGTCACAAATGTATGCGTACTTTAACGTTGGGGCCCAGTTCGTTGGTGCACATTCACAGATGACCAGTTCAGAATACTCGTTCAGAGTCAATGCATCACAAGAATTTATTCACTTACGTCCATCCGACAATAAAGTCCAACATTGAAAACCAAAATGTGCCCGTCTCCGAACAAACTCAGCTGCAGCCTCTGCTCACCATGTGTCATTCTCCTGCCCCTTCTTCCTCATTTAACTCCAGGTATATCGCAACTTTAAAGAAGCTCAACATTTATTGGCTCACAACAATACACTTGCATGAAACATTGTGTCAGTGGATATGAAACATCTGACCAATAAAATATAATGCTGATACATGTATTACAAATAAACAAAAATAAAATACATACATCTTAAGACTCTGCATTATTAAAACCTAAGCACATTTTAGGGGTCCCTACACAAGAAAGAGTAAAGAATATGACTTTATGACTTTAAGACTTTATGAGGAGCACACAAAAACCTTACAGGTAAGGCCTCTCAGAACATAACTATCTAATTGATAAACAAACACCACATGCTCCTTAGCTCACCATGGATGCAACCAGTTAAGTGACAGTTCATTACACAATTACCTTTTTGAGGTTGGACCTCACCTTTTGATGAGGAGTTTCAGGTAGAATGTACTCCAAAAGAGACATGAGATTATCAATATTTTTGAGGAGCAAACCTCAGATACGTTCTCCAGTGAACCCTCTTCTGCCTTTTTTTAGGTGTGCTCTTGGTATATTTGTTTCCATTGTCCATGGAGACAGCACGTCGCTGCAGTGCTTTGCCTCCATCCCCTCTTCAAGATTAACTATGGTAATGATGCAGCCAACGAAAAGTTTTTGTGTCGAGCAGTGGGGGACCAATATACAACCCTCCAATGACTTGAAATGGGTGCATGACAAGTAAGTGATATTACCCAAATCTATATACACTACTCACAATAAGTTTTTGGGTTTTTTTTATTTACAGTGCTTTTCCTATTTGCTCTGAATTTTAATGAAATAAGTAAAAGTTCCCTTTGATATTATGAATAATGTATGAGAAACCATTTTCATTAGTTTAATATTTATTGCTCCAAAAATTAAGACAATAACAAGGATAGCCCCAAATGAAAAAAATCACAGTGTCAGTAGCGGGTAGGGGTGTGCGATATATACCATGTACGATAATGTCGTGATTGCCGGTTTAATGATATGCGAAATCAAAATATCGAGCATGTGACTCGGATGTTAGTCAAAAGATGCTGATCTGCAAACTGTGCTGAAAATCAGTTACAGTTAAAAGTAGCTCGACGACAAATCTCTTTCACATCGTCACTACCCATCATAGTGAAACGTTTAGAGAGATGGAGGAGTAAGATAAACACACGCGTCTGCAACAGACAGGGTAAAGAAGCGCACGCGACATACTTTGGCAGAATCATTTAGCAAAAAACTTACTTACGACAGAAAAAGTGGAAGATGTAAAGATATAACAAACGCTGTCGCCAATTACATTGCCAGAGACATTTTTCCTCTAGTGACTGCTTTAAACTGTAAAGGTTATTGTACCCTTTGTCTTTAAATTGTATACATTGTTTACAGTACATATGCGTTGAATTGTTCACATTAGAGTCTGCAGACTGAGCATGGCTCTTTTAAACGCAATGTACTTTGATGAAAAAGCAGCTAATGCGCATTACGGCTGTTACTTTTGAGAAAAATCTAATTGAACGGATACGTCCCCAAAAAACACCATAACTGAGATTTAATCACAAATTTATTGAGCCAACATAAAGCATAAAGTATAGACCTCTTAACGTGCTTCACAAAGCACACGCCAAAACAAAGACAAAAACAAGCCAAAAGATGATGCCAAGCAAGAATTTAGAGACATTAAACATTGAATGGGATCAAATCGACTCCAAAGATAATAGGAGGGTTAAAAACGTGACAAAAGGAGACAAAAACATGAACATCTTCAACGCTTTACCATCTACGCTGTAAAACCCCAAATAATTGTCTGCTCAGGCTGTTCTGTGTGGTAGGTTTCGTTTTTGAAACAGGGTAAACTGTTGGTTTATTCGCTTGATTTTGGCCTTTCTAAGTTTAGAGCGACTGCTACTGGATGAGATGGCAATACAATAAAAAATGCGCTACACACGCACTTTAAAAACCGAATAGTTTAGTTATAATCCAAATACGGATATTTTTTATATCAAAACTGATCAAAAGTTGATTTTGGCCTAATAACATGCACACAAGTTGACACAAACGGGTTTAAATGGCTATTAAATGTTACCATCCTCATCTGTGATCTGTTTGCTTGTAATTAAAGAGTGTAAAAAAGATCTATGAGTTTCTGGACTCCTAAAAGTTCATATTTCATCCAGTGCTGCACTGCCATTTCTGGATTCTGAGTCATGGGGACAGGAAAAGAATTATCAAAAGATTTGCGGAAAAAGGTAGTTGAACTGTAAAAAACAGAAAAGAAATATTAAAAGATATCAAGAAAAAGAAAATGCCAATCAGCAGTGTTCAAGCTCTAATTAAGAAGTAGAAAATAAGGGGCTTCTGTTGAAACCAGGTAGACCAACTAAAATTTCATAAAATAACTTCAGGTAAAATACAGGACTCTTTGAAAACATGTGATAGGCTGTGTCAAGATGAACATTAAGGAGACATTTGAAGAAAGATGGGCTGCATGGTCAAGTTGCCAGAGAAACGCCATTACTACACAAATGCCACAAAGTATCCCGCATGCAAATCATCTGGAGTGATGAGACCAAAATTTAACTTTTTGGTCACAACCATAAACGCTACATTTGGATAAGAGTCAAGGGCTATGATAAGATATAGACCATTCCTACTGTGAAACACGGAGGTGAATAACTGATGTTTTGAGGATGCGTGAGCCACAAAGGAAATTTGGTCAAAATGAATGTTGAATGCGGCGTGTTATTAAAAAATATTGGAGAAAAAATTGCATTCATCAGCCCAGAAGCTGTGCATGGGACATACTTGGACATTCTAATATAACAATGATCCAAAACACAAGCCCAAATCGACCTGTCATACAGCAGAATAAAGTGAAGGTTCTGGAGTGGCCGTCTCCTGACCTTTACAGGAACTGGAGACTTTTTGCCAAGAAGAATCGGCGTTTTTACCATTTGAGAAGGTAAAGAGCCTCATCCACAACTACCACAAATAACTTAAATCTGTCATGGATGTTAAAGGGGGCAATACGTTATTAGGTTTTAGGATCTGAGGCATGTAAACTTTTGGTCATTTGAGTAGTTTTTTTTGTCATTATGATTTAAAAAGAGTAAACAATAAATGGCTTCAGCCAAACACTAACCATGAGTGAATAAAACGTTTTTGTGTTATTCATATTCTCTGAAAAATGGCCAAGAATGCATGAATTCTGCAGGGGTATGTAAATTTATGAGCACAACTGTATAGAACTAAGGTAATCCAAACAAGACAGGTTTAAGACTGAAAACAACTCATTGAATCCACCAGACCTAAATAGTACAAAATACAGGTGATACAAATTAACTTAACGAAGTGCTAACAAAGAGTTCACATTAGGTGGTGCCACCTGATGGAAGGACCACTAGTCAGACCACTAGTCAAAGTCCAAAACCTCCATTTTGTTTTTTGGACTTGCTAGTGTATTTTGGCTGCATAACCCAAGTGCGCTTGCGGTCACAAACTAATGGTCGGACATTCTCCTTTAGAATTTTCTGGTAGAGTGCAGAATTCATGGTTGCATCAATTATGGCATGTTGTCCAGGTCCAGCCTCAGACCATCACACTACCATCACTACCATGTTTGACCTGTGGTATGATGTTCTTTTTATGGAATGCTGTGATCGATTTACGCCAGATGTAATGGGACATAACATGTTTCTCCAAAAGCCTGGAGGATCATCAAGATGTTTTTGGGCAAATTTTCTCTATTTGTGGATAATGGCTCTTACTAGAGTGTGAGTGGTTCGCTGGAGACCCAAAGCCTTAGAAAAGGCTTAATGTGCTTAATGTGCATCTTTCTGAGATCTTTTGAAGTGCTTCATTTTGTCAGACAAGTTCTATTTACACTAAGTGATTTATTTATTCAGGATACCTCCGTGTAATATTAAAATTAGTTTGATGATTTAAAGTGTGACAAATATGGTAAAAAAAAACAAAATCAGAAAGGCAAATAGTTTCTCAAAGCACTGTACATGTGGAAAAAAATTGAAATATTACATTAAATTCTTTAAAAAAGCTAATTTTACGTATCTATATTATTCAGGATTTATTTATACATTTATTCTTAGAAACGTCATAAGGGAGTATTTGTAACAAAGATAATAATGGCAAGTGGCAATATCATAGGTAACCAAAACATAATCAAAGTCCAGGCAGTAGATCAGGCAGCAGAAAACAAGGATAATCCAGAGATAAAGCACATGTCAAAAGGCAGATGGCAAACAATTAGATACTGGGAACAAACACAGTTAAGTAACGGGTAAGTAACAACCCAGAGATGCGTTCAGAGTTGATCACCACAGCAAACCAAGACTTCACAAAGTTAATTTTTGAGAGGTGAGTATTTATAGATTCCCTGATTGCAGATGGTCTACAGCTGAGAGGAGCGTGGCCCAGATACGGGGTATATGGGAAATGTAGTCTTTAGTATGCGGGTGAGAACTCCTGCTGGCGGTGGTCGGGAGCCACAGAGACAGGATTTGTAACAGTATTCAGTTCTTTATGCATTTTGTTTTTTTGTATATAGCAAATATATGGTTTGCAAAGTCCACATACATACAGATAGTAATCAAACAGAATAATAGTTCTATCACCACAGCTGCCATTGTGGTTGTAGTAATTACCTTATTTGACTGCCAAGTGGCAGTATAGACATATTTTCACAAAGCAGGGCCTGAACGCTTTAGAGCTCATTCTCCAGCATTTTAAATGAATGAGACATTACTGATATAAAGTGCACCTCTTAAGTAGTTTTCTACAGCTTTGGAAGTAGATTTTGTAATAAGTACGCTGGTTGAGTACCTGCTGTACTATTTATTAGTAAACGGGTTATGTAGGGAATTACCTTTGCAACATTTACAGTGTAGAATAAGGTTTGCTAAAAGAACATCTTAAATTTTTAGTTAAGAAGTTTAAAAATATTTTTAAATGATGGCAGGACAAATTAGACTGGCCAACTTAGTTTTAATAATAATTGGAAACATTGTACAAGCCAAGGCAAGGCAAGTTCATTTATATAGCACATTTTATACATAGAGGTAATTCAAAGTGCTTTACATAAAAAGAAATCATATGAACAATCATAAAAAAGTAATAATCACAGCAGTAAAAGATTTTTAAATCATTTAAAATTATTTAAAAAGAAATTATGTAAAATGCATTAAAACGAGAAAAAAATGATAGACATAAGATATAGTGCAATCAGTTCAGACATAGCTTTTAGTTCAGTTCAGTTTTAGTCTGGATTTGAATGTGGCTAATGTTTTAGCACATCTGATCTCTTCTGGAAGCCGATTCCAACCGTGTGCCACATAAAAGCTAAAGGCGGATTCCCCTTGTTTTGTGTGAACCCTTGGTATTCACACAACATTTCTTATTGACTTGATCCTAGTGATCTGAGTTGTCTTTTAGGTTTGTATTCAGTGAGCATATCTGCAATGTATTTAGGTCCTAGGCCATTGAGTGATTTATAAGCAAGTAAAAGTACTTCAAAATCAATCCTAAATGTGACTGGAAGCCAGTGTAAGGACCTGAGGACTGGTGTGATATGCTCTGATTTTCTGGTTCTAGTCAGAATCCTGGCAGCAGCATTCTGGATGAGCTGCAGCAGCCCAATGAGGAGAGCATTACAGTAGTCCACCCTGGTGGTGATAAAGGCATGAACAAGTTTCTCTAAGTCTTGACTGGTAACAAAACATCTAATTCTTGCAATGTTTTTGAGATTTAGAGATTTAATTGAGATGAGATTTAGTTACTGCTCTGACATGACTACTGAAACTGTCAAATAAGATATGACTCCAGGATCACCCCAAGATTTCTCTGTGCTGTGATGCAGTTTATGTAGTAGTTCAGCTGATTAAAAACTACCTTTTCAATAATCGTGCCTATAAAAGTAAGATTTGATATTGGTCTGTAGTTGCTCAATATTGTGTTGTCAAGACTGCTCTTTTTCAAAAGCGGCTTAATAACTGCAGTTTTCAGGGAGTTTGGAAAAGTCCCAAAAAGAAGTGAGGTGTTTACCATGTCTAAGAGATCTGCTACTAAACAGTTAAATACACTTTTGAAAAAAGATGTGGGAAGTGTGTCAAGGTAGCAGGTTGAAGATTTAAGGTGCTGTGCTGTTTTTTTTTTTTCCCAAAATTTCACAATCAATTGCTTCAAAAACAGACATGGTACCTACTTTTTGAAACTGCAGTTGTATTTGTCTGACCTCAGCATAACTTCAGGATGTGCTAATCATCTTTCTGATAGTATTGATCTTCTCAGAAAAGAAGTAAGCAAACTCATTGCATTTGTTGTCTGAGAGCATTTCACTGGGAATCTGGCTTGGGATGTTTGTTAGTCTCTCAACGGTAGCAAAAAGAGTGTGAGTGTTGTTTAAGTTGCTTTTTATAAGGTTTGAGAAGAATGTTTGTCTAGCTTTGCCTAATTCAACATTGAAAGCACAAGGAAACGCCGCCGGAAAAGGGGAAAAAGGGACCCCTTCGACCTCCTCTCCCAACCATTCTAGTGGCAAATGTTCAGTCGCTGGACATCAAACTCTTCTCTCATATCAACGAGAAGGAAGGGACTGCTGCATTATTTGTGCACATATTGTATAGTTTACGGGCTTCTCTGTGCATCGCATGGACAGATCGCGAGAGCTCATGGGTGGAGCAGAGGTGGAGCCGTTTGTTTCTTTATTAACAACTTGTGGTGTGATGAAAGGAACCTACACACCATTAAATCATTCTGCCTTCCGGACCTGGAATTTCATATGCTTCTGTGTAGACCATTCTGGCTGCCGAGAGAATTCACAGCGGTTATCATCACAGCTGTTTACATTCCGCCTCAAGCCAACAAAGACCAGGCACTCAAAGATCTGTACGGATGCATAAGCGATCAAGAAACTGTGCACCCAGAAGCGGCGTTTATTGTTACGGGAGACTTCAACAAAGCCAACTTCAGAATAATAGCTCCAAAATACATTCAACACATTACCACCAACATGCATGGTGATCGTGCACGGGATCATTATTACTCTCCCTTCCGGGATGCATACAAATCCCTCCCCCGCCCCCCTTTTGGCAAATCAGATCATTCTTCCATGTTGCTTCTGCCCGCTTACAGGCAGAAACTGAAACGGGAAGCACCCGTCCTCAGGACTATCCGATGCTGGTCGGACCAATCGGATGCTATACTCCAGGACTGTTTTGATCACATGGACTGGGACATAGAGGCGTACTCAGACACGGTCACGTGTTTCATCAGGAAGTGTATAGAGGACGTAGTGCCGACAAAAACAATACGCATTTACCCCAACCAAAAACCATGGTTAAATAGAGATGTGCGAGCAGCCCTGTCAGCACGAGCATCTGCTTTTAAATCCGGTAACCCTGACGATCACAAACAAACCAGCTATGATCTCAGGAAATCTATTAAAAACTCTAAAAGACAATATAAAAACAAAGTCGAGGAACAGCTCAGTAATAACAATGCAAGAAACATGTAGCAGAGCATTCACATCATTACAGATTTAGAGAGAATAAACCGGCTACTGTGAACATCGCAGCATCTCTACCGGAAGAGCTTAATCACTTTTATGCGTGCTTCGAGGCCCACAGATCTCACAGAACACAGATCTCCGTTGCCCATGTAACCCTATCCTTCCAATGGGTGAATATTCGCAAAGCTGCGGGTCCTGACGGCATCCCAGGCTGTGTTCTCCGTGCATGCGCACACCAGCTAGCTGGAGTCTTCACGGACATTTATAACCTCTCCCTCTCTCTCCCGTTGCCCTGACATCCATTTTCAGCAAATGTTTTGAGAAGCTTATCAGAGACCACATCTGCTCTGTGCTGCCCGCCTCTCTGGATCCACTCCAGTTTGCCTATCGCAGCAACTGTTCAACAGATGATGTCATTGCCTTTAACCTTCACACTGCTCTCTCCCATCTGGAACATAAAAATTATACGCAACTACTACCATATTGTATATTACACAATGTATATGTGTATTACCCATGAAGTATACTACCCATTGTCACAATTCAATGGTCAATAACTGCAAGTTCTGTATTATCTGCACAATACTGTCTATATGTAAATTGGCTATATGTAAATTGTCCCTGTATTTATGCAAGATGTCCATTGTAAAATGTCCATTGTTAAATGTCTCTGCACAGAATTTCACTCACCTAGGCACACGTGCTGTGGTGATGTGACAATAAAGGTGATTTCATTTGATTTGATTAGATGCTATAGTAAATTTCAAGTTTTGTCTTCCGCCACATCCACTCAGCTTTTCTGCATTGCCTTTTCATACTCTGTACTGCTGTTGATTTTCTCCATGGTGCTTTCTGTCTGCCAGTCATCTTTTTGACTTTTATTGGTGCAATCTCATCAATTGCTTACTTAACTTTTGCGTTAAAGGAATCCAGAAGAAGATCAACAGAGTCTGCAGAAATGCTTGACATTAAAGATATAACCTTCATAAATAGCAGACTAGTGTTCTCATTAATGCATCTCTTTCTGACAGAAACAGATCTAGATCCAGTAGTAGCAGAGATCAATATATCAAAGAAAATACAGAAGTGATCAGATAGTGCTATGTCCTTGGATGAAATCTCTAGACCCTTACTGATGAGTAAATCAAGTAAATCGACCACGATTGTGTGTGGGTCCATGCACATGCTGAACCAAGTCAAAAGTGTTCAAAACAGTTATGAATATTAAAATCCCCTGCAATAGCATAACTGTCAAACTTGATGGCATTACTTTTTTGTCCCCACAGCAATCTTAGTTTCATGCATAATAGGCCGCAGATTAGATGAGTCAGCTGTACGACTTGAAAAGGGCTTAGACTCTCTATCACATAATAAAACAGAGATAGGAAAAGCTACAGGCACACTGGGTTCTGTAAACATTTTTGAATGTTGCAGCTATCATAGTAGGGACCTGACACATAAGATTTTTTTTACTTACAAACTTGCAAGCAATGACATTTCATCTTGTTTCTTTTTTAAATTGTCTTAAAGCATACTTTTACTGTTTTGCATTCACACATAGCATCTTACTTGTATATTAGCACAAAGCAAAAATATAGAATTTAAGTAGGATAGAGGTAGGTGTAATGCCAGGCCAGCAGAGGGAGCCCATCTCCCCTAACGGTGTGCATTTGATCCCTCTGCTTCCTATGATGCAACTTCCTGTTTGGTGGCTATAAAGCATAGGCCAACAAAAGTTGCAAAAGTATTGTTTTGCCATTTCCTTGTTTTGCCCTTGTTCCCTGACTTCCCTGGTTTCTAGTGTTTCATGTTGTTTGAGTGTTTCTGGTTTTGGACTCTGGATTATTTAATGGTTTTGAATTCTTGCTGCCTGCCCTGACCTTGATTATTGGAGTCTGTTGAGGATGGCGGAGTGTTAGTGAAGGGTCGTTGAATGCAATTGCCGGAAAGTTGTCCCAAAGAGTTGCAACACGGAGAAAGTTGCAGACTCTGAGTCCGTAGAATCCTTCGCAGTGAGTGCGGTTGCCATCTCCCGGCGAGATGACATACTGCTTGGCATACTACTGGGCTACTTCTTGGGCAGAGTGCGACCTCCTTGGGCCCCGAGTGCGACTTCCTTTTGGGCCCCTCCTTGGACTTCTCTTTGGGCAAAGACGATTTGGACGATTTTTAACCTGTGGGGTGCCCCACCCCCAGCCCTTGGTTATCCAATCCCAAGGTGTGTGGGTTGAGGAGGAATGATTCCTTTGTTTCAACCCGACACCTTATTTGCATGATGAATGTGGCTTGCAAAGTTTGAGTCTTTAATGTGCAGGTTATTGTTCAAA
>JBAJNP010013700.1:0-11822 GCA_036877545.1 Yasuhikotakia modesta | reverse complement strand
TTAAAATTATACATTTTCTCAGTTTAAACACTTGATATGTCATCTATGTTGTATTCTGAATAAAATATTGAAATTTGGAAACCACATCATTGCATTCTGTTCTTATTCACAATTTGTAGAGTGTCCCAACTTTTTTGGAATCGGGTTTATAAATGTATATCAGTTAAACTCTTATACAATATACAATCAACTTCTACAACAAAAAAAGATATAAACTAGCTAGTTATTTTTACAATATATATACAATGTTATTTTTATAGTATATTTACAATATATTATTTTAAAAAGCTATTAAAGAAATGGTTACTCTGATCAAGTAATTGATTAATTGTGGTCATTCAAAAACTTTGTTGCATAGAATATATATATCTGTTCGAAAAAATTCTTCTGAAATATATATTTTTGTATTCATAAATTACAGTATGGAGGTTTAGAACAATATGTTCTATGTTTTCAGACACAAACAGCCAATTCTGGGTTCAAGCTGGTTCAAACTTGATAAATAGCAAATTGAACAATAAAGCTTCACTTGCACAAGTATTTGCAAACTGGTTCTTGTGAAAATGTCAGCTTACATTCTGTCTCTGATTCCTCCTCCTCATCATCATCATCATCATCACTGTCATCTTCGCTCTCTTCTTTAGCGATCTTTTGTCTGGCACTCTTAAATACTGACTGAAGAACAATGGAGTCCTCATAGATCTATAAACAGCCAAAGTATTAAATAAAAGCAATTCAGTTTTTACACATGTATTACCAGCAACATGGAAACGTCAGAATTACTACAAAATAAGGTTGTGCAAAATACATCATAGTCTGCAGTTTTGTTTTAATGTTCAATGTGCACTAATGAAGCCCTGCACAAAATAACACACTAAGGCTAATTATGCGTCATGTAAACTGGACACAAATGAGATTAGTTATGTGATAAGACATGTTAAACATAAGACATGTTAAAAACTAAACAAATCAAGTTTCACTTTAAAAATGATAAACCTGACAGAATACAAGATTTGTTTGTTAGACTGACTGAATACAAGAATGTGCAAAACTTTAACAGGGTGTCTGAGGGATATTCAAACATATACAAAAGCAAAAATACTATAAACTTTATTGACATCAGACTCATAGTCCACAAATAATGGAAACCAATAGATTATGCAATTGCATGAAATTAGAAGAAATTAGGAACACTAGGTGATTTAAAGTTTGAGTGGGCAGCTCTCACTGCAGCACCCAGGGAATAATTGGGGGTTGGGTGACTTGCTTCAGTTGCTAGCCCAACTCACTAACCAGTAGACAACAACTGATAGTTCATATAGTAACTTGTAACAATAATAGTTCTAGTCTCCATAAATTTTTACAGTCAGTTTACAGTGTACAATAGCCATTTACTGTCCAAACACAACTAATACATTAATACACTAAATATTAACACTATGTACATTTTACACATTTTAACTTTAAACATTTGCTCACTAGCTAGGGAACACTTGTCAGTCAATATTCAAGTTTTCGCATAGTAACAACAGGCTTCCATCGGCGTGTATGACAGCCACATCACTCAACATGTAATTACAGTAATGCGTTGTAAATCTAAGAAGTAATTAGCATTTTAACATAATTCACTCATATACTGACTCACCTGAGATCCCTCCAGATTATAAGTCTGAGCATTGTGACAAAGAAGCATTACATCTTTCTCCAAATCACTAACACTTCTGTACTTGTGATTCCGTATGCGCTCCTGCAAAAATAAGGACCCTTGTAACACAAAAACGTCTTTCACTGTAGATTGTAACTTGAGAAAATTGCTGATTTGAATTGTAACAGAATAAAGCAATCAAGTCATCAAGTAAGAAAACTGAAGCAAGTAAGATCATAGGGTAAAACAAATCCTTTAATCTTGTTTGGCACAATCATCATAAACCAATTCTCCATGTCAGTGTAAACCTGTTATCATTCATCTGGAGTAATGAGTGTTCTGCCCCTAACCCATAATGTGTCCCCACAGAATCTGGATTTATGTGAGAGATTGACTTACTGCAGCTCACGTCTCGCTCACCTTGATCTTCTTAAAGTCCACTGGCTTTCTTATCAGTTCATAGTATTCAGGAAGCTCTTTTCTGGAGGGCAGCTGCACAAAGACCTCACTGAGCTGACGGCCTGATCTGTGATCAGAAACAGAGGCTGGGGATTATCTTAGCATTCTCCAGACTTGTGTCATAAAAATGTCCAAAACATTACATTAGATTCACATTGGTGCTTTATGGAACATTATGGAAACTTCCCAAACCCTCTAATTTAGGAAGATAATTAGGTTTATCAGGGTTCTGAGGAGCGCTGTTTCTTGAGGTTTTACATATTGTTGACAACAGATCCTCAAGGGATGCTGTTATTAGCCTGTAACAGTTGCTCTAAAATATTCATAACAGTGCAGATGATTCATTACACATTTAGTGATTAAATCAGGACTCATATTGGTGCAATTATGGTGTGTCGACCTTCATACACATCTCAATTTTTAGTTTTTTGCTACAGATGCAAGTTGCAGCATTAGCCCCAGGGCTAAGACTCCAGTAAATTACCAAACACCTATTAACAAATCTGAAGGCTAAATTCTACTCCATTCCCAAATGAAACGCACAGATGGAATTTTTAATCCACTTTTCTGGGTTGATTTTAGGAGAAAATTAGCAGAATTCTGTAGATTGGGTTTTTACTTGGTAAAATGTCTTTTTACAAGACTTATAGTCAAAAATGAAAAAAAWAAATAATATTCTTATTACAGCAAACATAGCATGATACTACACCAACAATGCCATCACTACAATTTAACAATAAATAGCCAATTAATCTAGAGGAATTGCACTTGGAGGACTAGTTAAAATCACAGCAAAACCATATCATACACTCTTGTTTCAGATTAGTAATGAAGCTTTGGCACTGAGCTCTTATCACATGAGGACACATGTAGCTACGCTCGATTTCCAGACTATGTCGTTCATCAAGTTCACAATGACATTAATTTAAAATAATCTACAGGAACATCCATTTCTGAGATGCTTTAAAACCATTTATTGCCATTTATAGATATCTTGGTTTAAAAATAGATTTGACATTATACTGTGATGTAAACATGAATGGCAAATTCAGAGTGGAAAATAGTTTTTGCAAAACTGATGTATACAGTTAAGTTAGAGGCTGGCCTGCCAAAGAGTTATCAAGGCCATGATCACTGCTACCATTCTGTTTAAAATCGGAACAAAATCGGAAGTGGTTAACACATTCAAAGTCTTGCCAGGGTAAACTTTTTTTACCCTGCCAAGTGGTAATCCCAAATCTTTAATTCTTCTAAAATCACACCATGAAAAGTATACCATTATATCTCAAAATCCCAGTGTGATACATGGCCAGTAGTACAGTACAACACAGGGTTATGTTCAGCCGATCATAACTGCTCTAATACAAGGCTCTTAGAAATACTGATAATTAACTAATGATGTATTTGTAATGATAATTGATAAAATGATAATGCAATATATATTGCACCTCAAACAGAAAGCGTAACTACAACCGTGAAAACACTGGAGGGATTCTCCTGCTGGCCATTTGAGTTTACAGTACTTCTCATATAACTCTCACATTACTTCTGCTTGTTACTTCAGGTAGGGGTTATTCCACATCTATGGTCTTTCTTTCTCACTGGTGCACCAGTAACACTGTCTCTAAATGTTTCTGTCGATTCTTACTCTCTATTCTTAATTCCTGGAAAAGGCTGATAGCTTCATGTACAAAACAAATGACAATAAAATGGAAGGCTGTACTGTCATTAAGGTGACATGAAGAGTCCAAGGCAATAATACAGCATAATGTGTCATTCAGAATGTGAATAAAAACTGACAAGGGGTGTAACTGTACTCACGCATCTCTATAATTGATAACAGTATCTACAATGGCGTTCATCTGTTTCGTGAGTCTGGGTGGGTTTGGGGAGAGCTTCTCTGCTGGAGGTCGTCCTCTCCTTTTCTTGCCCTTTTCTCCGTCCTCACGCCTGCTGCTGTCTTTGTCCACATGTCTCCGACGCTTGCGCTTCTTCAGCCGTATCTCCTCCTCGATTTCCTCCAGGTTGCCATCTTCTATGGCCTTCCAGACAACAAAAGTTACAGTGTTATTTAAACCTATACTATTTTTTCTTTTCTTAATTCTGAAGAATTCTGACACTGCTCTTGAGACTGGTTGAAGGGCAGGTAGGGTAAGTCAAAAGGAAACGGTATGAACAGTTGGAAATTCTGTCGATAATTTGCAAAGGAACGTTTAACAGACACAATGACATTAAAATAAGCAGATGACACACAGTTATCGATTACAGTACTAGACTTCTGGAGCCTGCTGGCACTTAACATTCAACCAAGTTCCATCAAAAACAAATTGGCCAGACATGTATAGCATTTAAGACTGAAGCCTTTTTATCCAGGAGTAGTCTTTTAAATTATTCACTGCTGATTCATATACATTCTAAGCAGATAAATGTGATCGCTGCAGTTCTGCAAATGCAAATTTTACTGATTAGACTACAATGTATGACATATTTGAGGACTATTTGACAATATTTGATTTAAGGACTTCAAGTCCCCATGGCCAGTCATGAAAACCATTTTATTACAACTTCATTACCATACAATACACCTAGAAGTGAAAGAAACTACTGACTAGAGGAAACCTGACTATAGACTTTGATTATATAGCCATTTGAACTTTCATTAGTCTTACAATCTGACATGATTGAGCTCAGCATTTGTGCAGAGCCGTTCTTAATTAAATCCATCAGTCTGGCATCTCCTCTCCATCCTGCTCTTCCTTTTGTCACACAGATGGATATGGTGGGATTCTCTCATCTTTCCGGTTCCCTACCAGCACAGTTGGCATGAATATTTACAGAGAATGAGTCATTCAGCTCCAACGTGTGTAGCGATGGATGCACTGAGTGGTGTATCGCATTTGTGCTGTTGATTTTGGCCTAATGCCTGCCCTTATTGTTAAGCAGTGGTATAAAAAGGATTCTGCAAGGCTAGTGCTGCACAGCTGAACTCTCAATATATCATCCAAAACTACTGACCAAGTAAAAGCAAGCAAATGCACCAAACCCTAGAGATACCTTTAAAATCCACTCCCTTTGAACCACCAGCAGCACATAAATCCGTCTTTGTTATTTGTTTCTTCTGTAACATTTGCTTTAAAATTCTGGCACAATTGTGGGTTGTCATAATACGAAAGGCTTGAAAATCAACACACCTGTTATGTAGCTAAGCCAGACTCATTTGAGCATAACATGAATGCAGAGCCAAAAAGTAAAAACAAAGCCATTAAATGGGCACATTGGACACTAAAGGTACATATATTTTAAAAGTTGGTAATGGTTTTGAAACTGACATGTGAAAACAAAACATGGTGCAATTAATCTTCCAATGCACTACCAGATGTTAATGATAGGCTAGGTAATCGCCATTGTTTAATATCAACTAGGAAATACAAATTTTAATGTCCTGTTTTAAAACACAAACTGAATATTGTTTACACCTACTTACCAATAGCTACACAACTGTTTGTTTTGAAATTATTTAATGTACCACATCAATTATGTGCATATACATGAGGTCAGCTGTGGACCTGAAGTGCTACAATGTTCTGTCTGGAACACTCAAATGAGAGCTCCACAAACAACTAAAATCTCAGGTTTTAAACACTGGATGTCTTTGGGGACACTGCTGGTTGTGTGTTTATATCAGTGAGCCAATAATGGGTAACCTCTGCTCCACCATCTCAACCGTTGTCATGGTGAGGCTACACTGGTGGTTAATGAACTATTGCAAGGGAATGAGTTTAGAAAGGTACTGTCAAAAAAAGTGATGATGTCATAGGATGATGTGGGTATGACTTGTTGATAAATGTTAAAAAACACATTGCTAGGTTATTATTGTGATCCATTATAAACAGGTATGTTAAAAGGCAATCACCACAAAATCTTGATGTACTCTTGTGTCCTCTATTATCTGGCCAGAATGGTGCATTTGTGAATCTAAAATTAAATGAATTTAGTGTACAGTGATATAATCTATATTCATAATCATTCATATCTGCCAATGTCTTAAACCTCAAGGTCATTTTATAAAAAGCCTGTTGTGGCAACTTGTTTAAATGGCTTGTTAGTCACATGGGGTTGTGTGACAGTATGTTCTGCATTGGATACAGTACAGTACTGATCAGTATGCAGGTGGGTAGTGTAAACATATTACAGATATACTACATCTGCCATTGCAATCTGACAGCACCTCTGAGCCAGTCCAGTGGTCTTGTAAGATAGCAAAGTGTCCGTTAGATGCAACTTCAACTCATACTCAATACACAAGTCTCTGAGATACTTAGCCTACCTTAAATACTGTGTATTAACAAAGCAGTAAATTTACCCTTTTGCATATTATATGGCAGGAAAGTGGGCTTTGGATGTGTAAATAGACTTCCAGGTGCAGCCCAGATTATGTGACTCACCTATGACTAACAGAAGTGGTGCACCTGCCCATTACTTCCACCTCTCACACTCCGCCTTGCAGTGTTTACAGTTACAAATCATAATAAACTTCAGCATATCAAACAGATTGTTGCTGTTCTGTGTTACTGTTACTTCCTGTGACCTTCTGTGTTTTGGATTATATTAGGAAGAAATTTACTTGCCAAATTTAATGCCAACAATTTGTACCACATTTTAAACCATATTTCTTGCACTATATTCCTATATATGGACAGGGACAAAACACAGAAATGTTTTCAGAATAACACTAACTTGCCTCAAGCCAACAACAAGAGCCACTGCAACTTTACCATGTCACTGGACATGCTTACATTACCTTTCCAATGGTCAATGTCATGACATCTCAAATTGCTAATGAAGTGCTACCATGATGGAGGAAGCAAAACAGCCTTTACAGGTGATCATTAAGACCATGAGGATAAGGAGTCTTTCTGGGAATCCTCATACTGACACACATATATACATGCATATACATGCAACAGGCAGAAACAAATTTAAATTATGGACCCTTACAAGTGCATTTATTTCCCACAGACCAGCGTTTAGACAGGCAGGATTCTCTCATTCTCAGTTGACTGTTTGCTAAATTGTGCAGTCAACTGTCCAAATCAATTTGTTGAGCCATTGAGCTGTGTAGATGTGGAGATACTGTAACCATTCCTGTGTTAAAGCACAACTTTAAGCGTACAGTACAAAAAAAACGTCCAATAGTAGCAAAGCATGTCCTCTGACTTAAAGCATTAAAAAGTGGGAAAAACAACATAGATACTAGTGATGAACTAACTAACTAAGATTATTATTATTATTAAGCCTAAATGATTATTAAGCCTAAATGATCCATCATGGCACAATAAAAGCAAGGTCACCCAGAGACATTTAATGAAAATGTTTTTTCCACCTCATAAAAACTCCCAAAGCCTGGATTGTTTTTCCTCTAAAACCATATTACAGTGTGTCAAACTTCCTTCCTTTTTCTATATATTTTAGCTCCTCAGTGTGTCTCTGTTTACCAGGCTTCACAAATAATTACTTCCCCTGCTGCTGTACACCTTCAGCCTCTGTGGTCAAACTCCTGTTACCTTGCAGCCAAACCGAGCTGTGAACAAACCCGTCACCAAACAGCATCACAAACCTTGATGCCCCAGGGAAAATGGTATTGGTACTTATTATCGACCGGCACAGTCCACTGGGTCACTCCGGCTCAAATATAATCCTTCAAATGTTGTGAAATGACTGTAGTCACAACAGGTTTGTGAGAGAAAATGACAGAGAAAATGGAATAATGCTTGTTAGAGAGAGGACAGTCAATTTGTGCCTGCATGGATATTAAGTAAATGAGCGATTTGGGTTTTGGGGACTATGTGTTATGTGACCTGATTTATTGATTATTTATTTGTTATGAGTTTTCACAGAGATGAAGGGCAGTGTTTTTCTTATGGGTTTTGTGTTGTTGCAATGTCTTAATCATTTACAGTGGGAATATTCTGTGGAAGCAGGAGAAACAGACAACTAATTTAATAGGATAAATTCTCAATCATTATTTTAAAACACTTTCCAAGCCACTTTCTTCAGCATCACCAATCATTAAAAACACACCGAACAGAAAACTCATCTCATGCAGTCAGCAGTTAATTGGCAGGGTTATTGGCAGATGTAGATAATATAAAAACGGCCAAATATCAGCTAATAAGTTGGCCTGAACAATACTTTGGTCTGTCATGACCGCAGACTCACAATTACATTTTGAAGCAGACTTTTGATTAGGCCCAAGTGGAATGTTCCGCTGTTTGCATTTTCTGTGCCAATTTTGTGAGAAGATTTGTGAGAAAAGTGCTGAGAGAACTCAACTCTTAATTAAAGCTGACAGCTTTAACAACTTATCTAAAATATTTAATCAAGAAACACACAATAGGAAGATTGGAGAATTTTATGAAATGATTTTTCCAGTCCTGTGGAAACCTGCGCTGTGGGCATTATTTTTAGGAGATCTGAAATTTGTTGATAATTATAGATATAACTATAACTATAGATAGTGCTCTATAGATAGCATACATACTACTCTCTTACACCAGTAGAACTACAATTTTTAGCACCTTAATTGCCCTTAATAAATAATGTTTTAATGCTTCATGTTTCTTGATGTCTTAAAGATTTTGTTAGGTACTTGTATTCTTGACTATCTATTTAAGTAAGGTCACTTAATACAGAACAGCTATATTAAAGAAATGTCTCAAAGTCAGGTGATTGTATATAATTCAGCACAAAAAGGATCATTAGAAAGAGTACAGACTGCTTTATGCTCCATGTTGCCATGGTAACAAAAGACCTCATCATGTATATTGCATACATACTATAATAAATAAGCTGTGTCATTTTATGTTTCTCATGGGTGTAAAGCGAAAGCAACACAAGCAGCGTACCCTCAGCCACTGCTTCTCTGTCATTGTGTCGCTGTAGTCGACATCTCTGCGGTGGCGGGATCCACGACCGAAGATCTTTTCCTCCTCTTCTTCACAGGTGAGACGTTCCACCTCGGCATCGTCCTTAAGGATCCAAGATGGCAGCTCATCCTCCTCCATTAGTCGTGGTTTACGCTTGGGGTTGCGTGCATCTTCTCGACGGCGGTCTAAATCCATCCGCTTAAAGTGCCGTTAATGAATAACGTTAGTTTCAAAGTAAGTGGTATGTTTCTCATCCTAAATGGTATTGAATTACACATATATTCAGAAGCAAGAACACGCAGAACTCTAAAATGTTTACTATTTAAAGAGACTACAATTACCGTGAATGACCATGCAAGGAAGGAGCTGTGCAACTTGTAAATTTTGTGCAATTTCAGGCTTACCATGAAGAGCTCAAATTCTTCCTCATTACGAGCAATCATTTGATTGAGAGTTTCATCATCTGGAACTTCATCCTCCTCCTGATATCACACATGCATCAAGAAACACAAGCAGAAATTTGCATCTTCAACTCAAGGAAAATTACTTTTCAACAAAACATTGACTAATGACGGGTTGTGATTTGGATTTTCAAACTGGATTTTTAACTTTTAAGGAAACACTCCTGTCACTGGTCAGTCAAACACATAGTCCCGCACTGATCTCATGCCATCTTTTGACAACATAACAGAGCAATGGTAATTACCATTTTCAGAGAAATCTGTCAAAGCTTTGCAAAAATGCAACAGTACAAGCAATATTACACACTTGAACCTTGTATGTACCTTTGTAGTGTTCTACAAAGTATTTCAGCTTATCTAAACTGCACTATTTTCTACCAAACTGTTTGCCATTTTTTTAGCCTTTGTGACACTGAAAATCAATAGAAAAACAGAACTTGGACTTGACTGAATTGCATTCACTCATGAGTGAAAGCACAATAATTTATGTCAGTGATAAACTATAATTTTGTTGAACAAATTGCAGTGTCATCATAATGAGACTGGCAATGAACTGTGGTATGCTAGAGAAAGAAAATCAATACATCTACAAATCAACATTACAAACCACAATTTTGTACAAATTCTTCACGCCTCAGAAAATACTGTTCAGGGTGAGACATTCACATGCTGCTTCAAAAGTTAACTATGAAGGCTATGTTAAATTAATGTTAACTAGTCTACTGTGGAACGTTCAGCTGTTGGAAAYCCAGTGAACCCTCTGGTTATTAAGGTAAAACTTTTAGAATTTTTGATATCCAGAAAAAATAAAATATAAACTTTTGCATCTTTAAGCAGCCACGCTTTTGACTTAGAACATTCCAGTGTTCTAGTGTTGTGCTGTTTTGTTCTGTAGCACCTTGGTCYTGAAGAAATGCTGTTTCGTTTCACTATGTACTTGTATATGACTGAGATTACAATAAAATCCACTTTGACTTTGACTAGAATTTGCCTAAACATACTGCTGGCATGTTATCTAGCTTCTTGACATTTCACACTATTTTTTATAACTTCTTCACATCCCGGTTGTTTTGGGCTGATTTTCTTCATTATTCATTTCAAAGTGTCTGTTATAATTTTAAATACAATTTTAGAAAATGTTGGCACAGTTACGTTTTTGCACAAAAAATTAATGCTATTAGAAAGACTTTATTTTGCTTAAAAATGTGTCTGATTAAAAGCGGGACATTTAATTATTACACAGCGCTTAATTATGCACCGATTATAAAAATCACTATTTTTACATACCCTTACATAATAGAAATAAAATGTATGTTGAAAAAAGAAACTGCCTGATTCTTAATCACTAGTTAGAAATGGAATTTAGTTTTTATTCGCATTACAGATAACCACAGCACGTGCACCCTAGTCTAATTTTAAATGTAAATATCATACACACACTTCCAGTCAAACATTTAGGATCACTATACTGAAAACTTGTCATGAGCTTAAAAACACTTTGCTCCAAAGATGTATGCCCCGAAAAACCCTGAAAACATTGTTGGACCTTTTACTATGGCTGGACTAAAGACCAGCAAAAAGACCCTGTGGATTTTCTTACAGTAGGTGATTTAAAGTCTGATAACAGAATAATAACAGAACTTTTCTTAGAGATAATTTTTTGACACAGCAAAAACATAAGTTCCCTAGTTGATTTCACAAATGTATCAGTTTAAAAGCTCAACGAAATGTTTAGAGCAAAATAGGACAAAAACAACCTCACAGAATGTATGTACTGCAGTAAAAAAACAGCTTTAGCACTTTTTGTTGGCAGAGTGTTTTTCAATGCATCACTAGCCATAATTAGACTATCAATAACTGAAAAGAAGTGAAAGTGAAACTTTACTGCCATCTGTGTTTATTCAAATGACTCACCTCATTCTGTTCCTCATGCTCCAGTATAGCCTGCAGAAAAACCCTGCGCTCATGACTGGAGGACTTCTGATCAAACATGCCAGCCTGAATGACCTTCTGATCTACGTTTAATTTGTACTTGGCCGCTGCTAGAATCTTCTCCTCCACGCTGTTCACGGTACACAGACGTAGCACACGTACTTCGTTCTGTTGGCCTATACGATGGGCTCGGTCCTGGGCTTGCAAGTCCTGGTGATTGAAATCATTGCACAGTTGTGTGATCAACATATCAGTGGTGACTAATGTAATTTAGGTTGTTAAAAAATCATTACACAGCTTTCTGTGATCTGTTTAGAGAAGTAAATATGGTTAAATGTTTTAAATTGGCTGACAATTGCTGTGTGTGAAGAATGTGGAGGTGGATGCAGCTTTAAATAA
>JBAJNP010013699.1:0-11822 GCA_036877545.1 Yasuhikotakia modesta | reverse complement strand
GGGATCAGTCTGCACAGGGATCAGTCTGCACAGGGATCAGTCTGCTCAGGGATCAATCTGCTCAGGGATCAGGATGAGAGCTGTACTCACTGCACTTCTCTTACTGTTTCTGCTCCAGAGAGTCAAGAGTCAGCGGACAGGTGAGCTAGATCACAGACTCCAGATTATTACGACATGTGACACGTCAAGTACAACAAAGTATTCCATATGTCATCCCATATCACAAATCTGTCAGACTACTGAAAATATATTTGTTTGTTCTGTACTTTTATATAAGGTAGTTTTGTACATATTTAGCTTGATTGTTGTAAATCAATAATTTATTGATTAATTTACTGACTGACTTAAAAAAAAAACAAAATATTTAGCCATAACACATACAAAGAAAACATGGAAATATTCATTTATATGACAAATCTACAAACAAAAGATAACAACCTTTGATTATATCAGTAATTTTAAATTGTATAAACCAGTACTAAACAAAAGCTGTTTTCAGAAAACAAAACAGAAAGTTCTAGGGTATTTCTGAAGAAAAATTCCCATGTTGAAGGTTCAGAAATAAAACTAGAGGACATTTACATTGATTTTTGCTTTAATAAACATCTTTATATCAGAATACATTGACGTGGTTTTCTGCATTACTGTCATATTTGTGGACAGATCCTGTTTAACAGGCAGGACGCAGGAAACTATTCAGTAAAACAAGTTACAAGTGTCATCAATAATTAAATGACATTTTTAACACCCACACGTTCTGCTTTGTTTTCTTGCTGCTTTCTCTTTCAGTGAATGCTACTGTACTTCCAGTGCTGCCATCACTTCCATTCATGCCATCATCTGAATTATTACCTTCAAAAGAATTCTTCGAGTTTTTAAGTGAGTTTACATTTGACATCTGAATGAGTCATAAATGAAGAATCACAAAATGACAAATACTGATATACAGATTAAATTTGGTGTCATTTAAAAACTTGTTAGATAAGGTGTGAATTAAAAGTACAATATATATATATATTGTTTATTGTGTTTAAATCCTGTAAACTCTGGGCAGTAAGCTCACCAGAGAGTATAGCTGGGCAGAGAGTGATCGCAGGTCTGCGCATACATGCACGTCTTAGAGCCAGCAATGAAGAAACAACAAACATCATAAAGACCGTAAGTCATGAACTCACACTCAACAGTCAGATTACAGAGGCCTGTAAGTAATGTGTCTGTATCTTCTCTGACACAGTTCATTCAGGGACATGAGTGCCTCATGAAAAGATATCTGTGTTCTGACTGCAGTCTACAAGTGCTGAGAAGCACAATTACATAACAGCACCAAAAACTTCACAACCTCTCCTCACCGGCTGCCTCATCTAACTCATCTGACCCCAGCCCTCATGTAGATAAGAGCCTGTGGAGGGTGAACGTCCTGTTTCAGCTCCATGGTTTTGGAAATATCTTCCATGAGTCTGAAGACTTCAGATGTGCTTTTTGTTTATGTTCATCCATAACATGTTGTGTTTTGTATTTGCTTGTTTATTTTTAGATTTGTATGTACTGTGGCACTTTGGGTCTGACAAAAATCTTATTTTAAATATTATCTTTATCATTTGTTATTATTACAGCAGGATTTCTCTCAGCTGCAGGGAAGCTGCTCACTTTTTAAGACAAACTGGAGATGCTTAATTTGTTCGCTAGGTGGCGATAGAGATCAAGATTACATCACTTGAACAGATACAGACTTTTCTGCTCACATCTACAGACGATTAAAGGTTATGCATGTAAAAATGCTGTGAATAAACAACATTGACAAACATGTTTGCATGCCAAACATGCATTATTATTATCTTCTTTCCAATATGCAAAATGATTCACTTTAGTTACTGTAAGTGGCTGTTTGAAAAAATCATTGTCCTCAATCCATAATCTTATAAATTCTCTTAAAAAACTCAAAAACAAATAAGCAAAACATATTCATATGTCCTCTTATGCCCATCAGCACTTTGAATTATATTCCAAAATATCTGATCACTTTTGACCCAAACTGTGAAACTCAAAACATACCGTCACTTAATTCAACCAGCACTTTTAAAAGTCTCAGACACAACTTTAGTTCCAGTTAGCAGCTTAGATATTTTCTCTTCTACTTTTGTCTTTCTATGTATTTTTGCTCTTTAGATTACTTTTTCTTACTTGTGTAAATAAACGTGTATGTACAAGATACAGAAAGTGTCTCTTACTGCGACTGGGTTCTCCTGTGGTTCTCCTGTGGTTCTCCTGTGGTTCCAGCTTAGTTTACATCGTTTGCTGCGAACAGAATGGTGTGTGCGTTTATACGTGTGTTTGTAAGTATTATTGTCTCTTTCCGTGCAGATATTTTGATCTAGTACCAACAGACATTACAGAACTTACTCTATAAAACCATTTAACAAGGACAACAAACCCAGTCTGTCGTGTTTTCTAATGTTAAGGAACATAAGGAAACAAACAGCTGTCACTTTTGTAAAATTGTGGTCAATATTTTCAAGAATGAAACACAAATATATTACTTGGTGTTTTATAAATGTAACTGTTTATAGATATAAATGTAAAGGTTTATAGAGTCATACATCGTGAAATACATCAACACACTCGTGTAATGTTGGCACTAAAACCTCATCTATAAATCTGTGTCAATTGTTCAACATTAGCATTCAAACCTATGTTCATATACACGTTTATTACATCGGATGTGTGAATGTAATTCTGCAACATTCATTTCCATTCAATTTTCACTAATTTCACAATTTTCACTAAATAATAACGAGAATCTCAGTCAGTTTTTGTAAAAATGTCTAAATTTGGTCTAACAGAACCTACATTTGTAGATCAAAGATGGTTTGGTTTGCATTACATTACATTTACAACATAAATTACATTTACAACATAAATTACATTTACAACATAAATCACATTTACAACATAGATCACATTTACAACACATGCAAGAATTAAATGCATTAAATGGCAGCATGTATGGCATTTAAAATAACACACATTACTGAAACGACTGACACTAAATGACGACAGATGCACTACTGTAACGTCACCATTATTCTCCTCAATGTGGAAGTTAAGCACAAATTTGAAGGCGTCGTGTAACAGTTTGTTTTCGACGGAAAGTATTTCTTCCTCGGCTGGTTTTCCTCTTCCTCTCTGAAGCTGGGAGTGATCGGGTCAGAGGCGCGCGGTGGGCAGCGCTACCCGCGGGCGAACGCGCGCCTTCAAAGGGAAGCGGGCGGATAGATTGAATTAAGACGGGTCGGGTCGGGCTCTTCCTCCAGTCAGGATGCGCCTCTCCTGACCCGGGACACGCAGCTGCCCTCAGAGAAACGGTTCTGCGTCCCAGCCAATGCAATTATATCACCCTGAATGTTATTATGGCCACTAACCCGATTACTAACGGTGCCATCATGTGTTTCAGCATTGGGTTTATTGTCATTTGTTGTTTATTAAAGCAATAAGCCATTCATGGGGCTGTGCGTTACACGGAGAATAAGGCAGTACAGGCCTCGAACCGGCCCGTTTAACCCGGACAAAAGTTCTGTTTAAAAACTTCTGAGGTTTTTGTATTTGGCTTTATTGAGTCAGAATCATTATTGAAGATTTTGTATGTTTGTGGAGGGCAAACGAGAAAGAAAACTTGAGTCGAGAAAACTGACTGCTGTAGTTACAAACATTAATAATGGACAACATGTTTTACGTGCATTTTACATGTATTTTATTTTATTTGCACAATAGAAAAAACGTTTATGATGATACACAGTAGTTTGCCAGTTGACCACCCAAAACATCTCAAACAAGTGTAGTTGTTTCTTCATATTACTTTTCTCCTATTATGATGGTTTAACACAACATGTACGTTTTCTGCATGTATTAAAACCCGTATGATATAATGCAGTTATTCAGACGCAGGATAAATACTTTATTTAACCTTCATTTGCTTATAAACTCCACTTGAGTCGGACCCGCTGCTTTTCTCGGCGGAGATTCAATCCCTGCCGTCACCGCGCAAACATCTCGCGGTGGGGAGACGCGAATGAACGCATTACGCACGTCTGTCCTCGAACCCGTTCCAGGTGAACGAGGTTCTCTCCACATCTCCAGCTCAACTCGCTGCCACCATCAAACCCTTGATTTGCTTCTGAAAGCCAGAGAAACTTTAAACTGCACGCGGCCAGGTATGGATGGCGGTATGGAGGGAGGGGGGCGCAAGTATCCAGTTGTTCGTCCTGCGCGCGCTCGTCCGCAGCCTGGCTTTCATGAGCTGTCCGGCAGAATGCGGTCAGAATTAGAAGCGTATGTTCTCATTAAAGGCATCCCCGCCGTCCTCGCTAGATGCAATTGACGTTAATTCACAGTACAGATAAAGTGCAGGTTCCAGCTCCGGGTCGGATGTAAGATCACACGGGGTCAGCGGGAGGTTGAAATTAGACGAGCGCTCGCTGTGCGCTTGTGCGGCGCGTTCCGTGCGGATCAAATCTCACACGCGCTCCGCGCTGCTCCGCATCCCGCCTCGGCCTTGTGCTTGATTAAATCTAACCTCCCCACATCAAACACACGCGTCGTATAAACTTACTTCCTAATTCTGATTTTGTCAAAACAAACGTAATTTCAGGGTCGAGTACGTTCATCTGTACGTCCCCCTTACAGCCGCTGGAACGGCTGCTGGGGGCAACAGGAGGATCTCAGCAGGTCTTATGATATGATAAACCTCAGATGATAATAGTTGGTACTTGTTGAATTGAACATGTAGGTAAATACGTCTAAATAATTTAAAAGTTTATTTCACTGTAATGAAAATCGTGCTGAAAACTGTCTGGTTACCATTGTGACCAAACGTACATGCAGTATGTGTCAGATATGTGATTTGTGCACTGAACTGACTATTTTAATGGCGTGTTTCTGGGTTTCCTAAACACTGTTTTCCTCCTCAAAGTCGATTTTTGCTGCGGCCGGACCTTCGTTGTTTTTCCGCTTGGAGGAGTCGGCGGGGGCTATGAACTCCTCGTACGGATCCTTCTTGGTTTGATCATGTTGAACAAAACCTTTCAACAGGGCCAGAGCCAGGAAAGAGTAGAAGAACATGACAAACAGGATGTAGAAGTAAGCGTTGTCGTACGACTGCCTGCTCGTTGTTGCGGTTCTGTTGTCCTGTGGCGGCTGGTTCTCCTTCAGAATGGCTTGTCGGCACCTGGTCAGCAGAGCGAGAAGAACAGTTTGGTTCATCGTAGCACCACCTGAAGGCATCGTGATCAGACACGGAGATTTCAGGTTTCGGTAAATGCGTATACAAATAACAAACCAGTTTCACAAAATCACGTTAGTAGTGCTCTGCAGGTCAACAGGATGGTTCCTTACAGAGTTGTTCAGAAACACACACACACTATAAAGAGGTTCACAAATACCTCAGGTTCACTAGATTCAGAACTGCAACAAAATCGATTATTCTTGCTGTTCAGAAGTTGTGCGTTTATTCCAAAATTTCATGCACAAACTTTAAGGAGAAAAATGAGTTTCTTTCCCAATTTCTTTTCCTCAAATGTATGTACCTCGGTTCAGTCCAAACGTTACAGGACCCAACAGAGATTCTGCTGAAGTTCATCCACTGAAACTGTGAGCTGGTTCTGCTCGCTTGATCATGAGGGTCCCGCACAAGAATGAGATCTGACCAGAGAAACAGAGAGAACAGAGAGAGCAGCGGAGACACTTTTAGAAAGGAATGCTGTGTATCTGTTTCTTATCTCACTGCCATGATGGAGTTTATCGTTTATTTTGAGCTGAAGGTCCTTCATCACACCGGCACCAAATGCTGCTCACTGCTGCGTGCGTCATTCAACGGAGACACAGTCTAGTTACTGAGTTTGAACAGGGAGGGCAAACAGGATGCAGAATTAATGGAGAATTTAAATGCACCATGTGTGAATTCACCTTTCACAGTTTTTATCAAAGTTCACAGTCAAACTTTAATGACTTGATATCCAGTTTGAAACTGTAGGACATAAAGACGGTTTGAAATCTAAAGTTAATAATTATGTTTTAAAACACACTGTAGTCGCTCTTTGCAGGCAAACCTAAACGTACATAAAATAATCTGGGATGGGTTTAGTTCCTGACAGTATTAGCATTTAGCATAGCAGTGTGTGGAGCATATCTCTGTGATGTTTCTTCAGAACTGAGCTGGAAGAACATCTTTAGAATGAACTGCTTGTGAATGACGCGTGTTTGTGAGACCGGTGAGGTTCACATCGTCCGTTACTGTGAGACAAAATCTGGGTCTTTCATGTTTTGCCCCTGTTGTTTTTCCTCTGCCTCTCAGAATGATGTGGGGGGAACTGCTGCCCCGTCAGCTATGCTGTGATTGTCTACTGATTTCAAAGAGTGCAAAAGGTGAAAGGTTAAGTTGTCTCCAGTATATGTTATTGTGTCTGACACCAGGCTCCATGCTGGACAGAGAAGGAGAGAGAGAAAGAGAGAGAGAGTATAGACACTTTCATAAACATCCATTTAAAGCACCCAAAAATAAAAGAAACAAGATGTTTTAACAACAGTGATTCCCAAACACACTACTTACCTCAGACAGCACTGAAGTTTCTGTGGGGATGTGGAAAAGATTTACATTTTGGTAAATCTATAAAACAGGCATTATGACTTAAAATGAACAATGTATTAAAATATTACAGCTGTAGAAAGATAAAAAAAAGTTTTTTGTGATTTATAATGATTAAGATACGTATGTAAATATTCTGAATTTGTGTGGATTTTGTCAGTGAATTGTTCATATAAAGGCTTTAGTTTAATATATTTATTCATCTATGCACTTCTGTTGTGTACAGATACTGTATATTTCTCTGACTGAAGCTCTTGTCATTATACATACAACACACTTATACAGAACATACACTCAAACACAAGAAAGACAGAGACAGCTGAGACTCCTGAGGCTCCCTCTCTCTCTCTCTCTCTCTCCCTCTCTCTCTCTCTCTCTCTCCCTCTCTCTCTCTCTCTCCCTCTCTCTCTCCCTCTCTCTCTGGATGGTTTTCAGCGCTCTGCTATACTCATCAACTCTTTCTGAAGACAAATACTGCATCAATACAATGTTTATTAAACTAAATCTGTTTTTAAATTAATAAAATCGCTCTTTGATGCTAAAGGCCAGATAAAACTGACAGTAACTGTCCACTGTCATTCTGATCAGATATCAACACAGAAAGGATAAGTGCTGCTAAATGCCTAAACGTAAACATAAGAATGAGAAACAGACGTAAGATTTAATGCAATTTCTTTATTTTTTCTTATAAATAGTAAATAGTGCTGCATGTGACACCTCATCCATTAACAATTATATGCAGTCATGAACCAAAACACAAAGTATTAAAAACAAGGTAAAAAAGAATTGTTCCACTTCATCAGATCTGAGGACAGGTGAGAGACTCTCACACCGCAGAGACTTACTTACGTCTAATGTAAATGAACAAACACATAAATTATAAAACTATAAAACACTGTATCATCCGAAATCATTCCTTGCATGGAGAAATAAGACATGGAGTTTAAGAACAGATGAGATTTGTGAGAGAGGACGAGTGTTAATGAGGTATTGAATGTGTATTGCACTTTCACTGGGTTCATTTTGTAATCTGTGTGTTTCAGAATAAGCTACTGTAGTCACCAAACAACTGCATGAAATATTCTATCCCAGCATGCATTGCTGTCGACTTGATCTCCCATTTCCTGCTTCACAAATGAACTAGAAGTTAACATCTCTCTTAAGCCATATGCGATGTTGCAGTTTACAACCAAACTACCACTAAATGTTTGTTGTTGCATAATGCGTTGCTTCATGATTTGAATGAAACAGTAGGCAGTATATACTGGATACCCTGCAGTATGCTGTGAGTTTCATATTCTGAGAGTAAGTGTCTGTCTCACTCTCATGATAGTATATCTGCAGTACAGAGGGTTTGTTTGAACACTTGTTTGTTCACTCCTGTCTCTCTAAAAAGACCGAAGTACCATCAGACACTGGAGTCTCTCTCTCTCTCTCTCTCTCTCTCTCTCAAGAGAACCTGAGAGCTGTGCTAAATATGTTCCAAAAGTTGGCATGACAGTTTTTTTCTGAGCCCTTTATTTTAAACTACATTTTGACATCTTGTCACTGTAAAGTCGCATCACAACGAACGCCAGTCGCTAAAGTGTGTCCGTCCGTGGACAGATGATATTAGAGTTTGAAGTAACACTCATCCCTGCCTTTCAGTTCTGGTTATAAGCAGAGTCTCCGTCTTGGATTTATTTGTCCGATTTATGTTCTTTATTTTTCCCTTTGTCCTCCTCGTGTCCCACAGTTTTTTGTTTTCAGGACAAAGGCTGTTAGCTTCTTCATCTGATCCAGACAACAGGGTGGATGGAGGTTTCATTGAGTTCTACGCTGTCCTCCTAAAATCAAACTAACTTGTCCACCACCCGCCTCAGTCCTGGTCCCAATCTCACACCAACCCAAGCGGACCCTTCCCACAATCCCCCTCTTCAGCGGCATGTTAGAGGAGCGTGTGGCTTCCCTGCTGAGATCCGGTGAGAGAGGGCCGCTTGAGGACGGACAGACGTTTGGTCAAACATTCAAGAGCTGAAGTGCAGGAGTTTACAGTCCGACCATCCGTAGATCTCATCTTCTACCTGTCGCTCTTCATTCAATCAATGCTGGGGATCAGATAATGAAAGGCACCTGAGAGAGAGAGAGAGAGAGAGAGAGATTAAGACAGGGTTTCTCAACCAGTGGTTCACAAACTAGTTCATGATGAAACTATGGGCTATAAGGAAGCTTGTTAGGTTGCCATGGAAATACCAAAATGAAATGGAAAAAGATAAAATAGTTGTAATTGTAAAATTAGTAGGAGTAAAATTACATGTAATTAGTATAAATGTGTCTTTTAAGTTCTAACCACAACAAAACATCACTTTCATACTTTCTGTTTATTTTCTACAGTACAATTAACAGTTTTAAAAATATTGTACCCATAAAAAATGAACTATAAAACAAAACTGTGACAAAACAGCGAACAATATGATTAAACCGCAACAGGCCAAACCAGAGAATATAAACAACATCAAAAGCAAAAACAGGTCCTGCAAAATACAGCATGAAGGAGAGTCAGAACACGTCAACTCTAGTAAAAAGATGACAGGTAGAAGAAAAGTAAGAGGAAGAGACAGAGGAAAACTAAGAGAGCTGTTCTATATTTAATTCTGTATGGATCAGAGTCAACCATCAACAGCCACTACAGGTCTGACCCCTGTCTGCAACACATGGTTCTAATATCTGCCTGCCACGGGCCATTCCACTCCTATAAGAGACCCCCGCTAACTCCCCCACCCCCACGGACCCCCAGCTCTGTGCTTATGGGGTGCGGACCCCAGCAAATTAATAATATCAAGATGCAGTCCTGGTGTCTAAGACCCCCACCCCTGTCAAACATACGCCGAGATGGCTGCTCCTCTCATTTCAGGCCTCTGAGTGCATGTAGATGTGTGTGGTGAGGGATCTCTGTGTTCCTCAGAGCTCATTACATGGCTGGCTGATGGACGCCTGGAGCTGAGGAACCAGATCATCTCACGGGTCGTGAAAGGTCACGAACGAAACATCACAAATCGGGATGGCGTTTACCTGTGCCGGTCGAACGAAGCTGATGATTTCATTTCAGGAGTACAGACAAACACAAAGCCTGCTGCAAATAATATCTGCTGAAGTTTAGATGATCGTGTTTCTCTGCCCTGTTCATTTTGTACCGAATCGAAACCATGGCCTAATATGATACGTTGAGCTGCGGTGCTCATGTGGGCCATGCAGGCTCAAGTCCGACTTGCGCAGTGTAACTAATTAAAAGCAGCTATGCTACTAACTGAACTACACAAATATTTCAGTAGTGTGACAACTGACTGACAGAGAAGCTAACAGAGAATATTTTAAGAACTGAAGCTTGTGGAAAAAAGGCCAATAAAATAAAGCCATTTGTCTAAAGTTCTATTAGGTTTGAAATATTTGAGTAGAAATTGGATTTTTGAAAGATGATAAAGTTTCTACAATGTTCTAAATATCTAGTAAATGTGGGAAAATATCTTTCTAAAGTTACATGGTGCTACACAGCAACTCACAATAAAGTGGACAATTTATTACAAACGCATATTTTTACACAGAGTGCACATATTTTTACACCTTCGCTGTGGTAAAACAGTGCTGTATTACCTTACTCTGCCCGTACTGGCTGTACTGGTAAGATGTCACATGGTCCACGCTGTACCCAGGTGAGCTGTAGCTGGAGGGGCAGTAAGACTGGGAGCTGGGCAGCGCTGGCATGCTGGGCAGGCCGGACAAAGCCTCCAGTCTCTGAGAGGAGTGACAGCTGGGAGTCATGCCCGTACTGGGCTCCAAACCGCCCGTCAGCGGGGAGAGAGCAAAGTCACCCTGGGGCTGATGAGGTACTGCACCCGGGTTCAACAGACCCATCACCTGAGGAGACAAACGCAGTCATCATCACACTTCTTCATCACACAAGTCTTAAAGCAACAGGTCACCCAAAAATAAAAATTCCTCCATGTTCTCACCCTCATGTCATTCAAGCCTGTGTGACTCTTTTCCTCTGAGAAACACAAAGCAGATATTTTCTGTAAACCAAACATCAAACCCATTGACTTCCATTGTACTGACACAAAACCACAGATCACCGACTTCAGAAAACTCTGACTTCTTGTATTTAACAGAAGATGGGAGAACTTTTATTTCAGGGTGAATTTTCCCCCTAAAGAATCTCATGTTGGGAGCAGAATCCAAAACAACATATGCTGGTAACCAAAAGTCCACAAAACCACCATGAGTCATGAGTACATGCTTAAAAACAGCCATTCTACAGACAAATATAAAAAATTGTTTTGGTACATTTTGTAAAATGTAAATAAATACTACAATTAAGCATAACTTTTACAAAAATATCAGAATTCTCCTTCTCTGCCAAACAAAATATTGTAAAACAGCTTTTCTGAGGCTTGCGATGTGGGAAGAATCCAACACACAACAAACAAAACAAATAGAAACCTTTTCATCGAACGGCTCAACCCTGCGTCTGCGATCTGATTGGCTGACAACAAGTGCAGATCTCTGCAGATCTCACACGGCGTCTCTGGCTGCTCGTGTGTAATTCTCACAGTGACGGGCAGATGGACGCGAGTGCGAGTCTGTGCCATCAGTGCCTGTTAGGGGGCAAAGCCCACATCGCTTCCCTCGCTCTGCTGATCATTAATCTAAACCAGCCCGGCCCAAAAATCTCCCGCACCGACCCACCAGCCCACTGACTCTGTCCAGAGTCCATGAGAGTCCAATTATTCCCCATCCAATCGGACACATGGTTCCTTTTAACCGTTACCCACTGCAGCCAAAGAGGGGGTGGAGTTTGCCGTCAGGGGCCGTATATCTCCACCCGGTTAACATTTTCCTAAAAACAACTCTGTATGTTTGAGAAATGAACACAGCCAGATAAAAAAGCAAATAAAAACTGCAAGAAGAAAAGCTAGAGAAGAGAAAGAGAGATATCTGTGGGTTTGTTTTCCATCAGGATTTGATGCTAAAATCCAACAGAGAGAGAGAATGTGTATGATGTGTGTTTTCAACATTTGGAGAAATGCTTATAAAAATACTGTTTGTAAAATAAATTTATAAACAGTATTTTTATTTATATTTATATCATTAATTTTTTAAATAAATAGTTGTTTTTATTTACATAATAATGCATGAGGTCAGTCTGCTG
>JBAJNP010013698.1:0-11825 GCA_036877545.1 Yasuhikotakia modesta | reverse complement strand
GAAGGTCACGCACATTATCATGTCGTTTTAAATAGTTTAGATTATTACATGTTGTGCTGGTTAAATGACCAAAAAAATGAAAAACCATGACAGTATTCAGAACGGACACAGACGTCGGAGGTGTGTGATTTATTACAGGGACATATGCATCAGTCCATCACATCTCATTCCACCAAAATCATCAGAAACAATTCATACACGCCAATTTATTACTGCGAGCCAGGCAAACAGAAAGTGTTATTATTGCTGAGAAAGGTCACACAATACACGACTGCGTCCCTCCAAACTGTTTCAAACCTAAAATATGAAATTGCACATTCCCTCTTTAGATCATTTATAATGGTGTTACAGCAGAAACACGACTGACAGGAATCACAGAGATGAATTAAACGCTGTAATAAAGGAAGTGTAGTTAGCTTACAGCATGTTATTGCCCTCTTTTAAATGATTACAGGCTTTACAACGACACAGGTACACAATGCAGACACGCATCACTATGTGTGTAACACGAGCATGAAAACTGAACGGACAGAGTAACAGACACAAGTCATGCATATACACGTGTAATATTGCTGTTAGTGCTGAATAAGAAACACCGGTGCGTGTGTGTAAAGATAAATATGGCTTATATTCAGATTATTAACCTTCCTGGTTTGGTCTGTGTGAAATCTGAAGCTTCTCACGAGTCACATGTGTTTACGGTGAGTGGTTTAGGCTTGTGTACCGCGACTTGCGCTATAGTCTCTCTCTCTCTCTCTCTCTTTGCAGGCGTCAGTACACATTAAACGATATCTTAAAGCGCATGTGCTGTTATTTATTTCTTCAGCATGTCCTGTAGAGGGCCGGGTAGATACTTCATCACCGTATCCATAATGTTTTCCTCCTCATCCTCGTCCCCGCAGCCGGACGGTACCGCCTTCTTCGGACGGGTCAGACTGCCCTCGCTGGCCTGTTCCATCGCCGCCTGCGCCTCGGCTTCTGCCTCCTCTCGTTTCTTGATGCCGTACTGATCGAAAAGCATCGAGAACAGTGTTATTTAAATAGAAGCAATATTAATCAGTAATGGCATCAACAGTTATATAGCTACAATCCGTAACTTTTGACTCTCTGTCACAATTGCAGAGTTATTTGTAAAGTAGAACTACATTGTACACAAGTTCTGACCCAAAGCAGCGCCGTGTTGTTACGCGTTGTCTCACCTTGTCTCTGATGCCCTGTCTTATCACTTCTCGCTCTGCTTCCATCTTGGCATGTTTGGCTTTCCTCTCTTCCTCCTGCTGCCTCAGAGCTTCCTGTTTCTGCTCCTCCTTCTCTCGCTCTGCCTCAGGGTCTTTATCTTCATCTCCTCCCATCATTTTACCCACATCTGGGGGTCCTCCTGCACATCCACAGGAGTTACAGAAACATTACAGATAATGTGTGTTAAACTGCTTATAAGACACACAGTAAAAGTGATTTTTTTTGTCATTTAAAACAATGTAATTTTTTAACACATATCAAAAAATATTTGTTGCTAAATGTTGTATCATTTAATTGAGGTCTGTTACGAGTTAAAGTGGACAGCATAAGCAAGCATGGGTGTATTTGTGTTGTTCAGATTTGACAGTAGCGACCTCCTGTATGGAGCGACATCTCCTGGTAAACATCAACCTTCATGACATACAAAACCACAAAGAACCTGCGACCTCAGCCTCCAGTATCACACGCAGAAGGTCAGATATGATTTATTAAGATACATTCCTCAACAAAATGTTAACATGATGCTAATTGCATTATAATTTCTGATTTTGTACATCTAGCCAGATGGTATCAGGACATTTTCTCCAAACTGCGTTTTTTCACAAGTTTTCAAGTCTGTGATGGACTTTTCAGACTAATAATCTTCTCTGAGATCACATTAATGTGATGAGTGTGTAAGATGCTGTAACGTACTGCATTAATGTGATGAGTGTGTAAGACGCTGTAATGTACTGCATTAATGTGATGAGTGTGTAAGACGCTGTAATGTACTGCATTAATGTGATGAGTGTGTAAGACGCTGTAATGTACTGCATTAATGTGATGAGTGTGTAAGACGCTGTAATGTACTGCATTAATGTGATGAGTGTGTAAGAGGTAGCGCGCGCGTGCACGTGAGCGGTGCCGCAGCGCTGACGCTGGGTCTGTAGGTTCAGATCTTACCTCCCATTGCTGCTTTCAGCAGGAAATTCATGCCGCTGCTGTTCTATCAGCCGCTGAACAGCCTGACCTGCAGAGAACAGCAGCTTTACACACGATGCCTCACATAAACACCACCGCTCTCCCCGCTCATAATAATGTGCGATATACACAATAATGACACCAGAGAGTGAGAAGATGCGCTTCATAAAGCATGACTGGATCCCAACGCCTCGTCCTTCAGCGCTCAGCTCAATGTGAAACAGTGTTGAGTGAGAATCGCAACAATCCTGATATAAACCTCATAAACCACGATAAGACCATTTAAACCATCAGCCTCCATTTCTGCTGATCTCATGCGTTTCTTCTGCGTCCATCACTACAGCAAGACACGTACAGAGAAAACACCTTTGAGCTTCGGAGGGTCACTGCCTGCGGTATCTGATCTGTCTCATACCGCTGGCCCAGCCTCGCTATAGGGTCGCAATCTCCCGACCCGGCGGTGTTGGTGCCGAACCCCCGCCGCAGAGACTCTGACACACAAGCGCTTCAGCACCGCCGTCAATGAACCGCTGATGAGATCTGACGCTCTTACCTGTTCCTGATCCCGGATCCGGCAGCCAGCGGGGAATGGCGCTGATGCAGCAGCTGTCGTGGCCGGTTGTTACGGATGTGTGTCAGCAGCCGCTGTGCGCGTCTCCTTGCGTCCCTCGCTCGCGCCGCGCCGCGCCGCGCCTGTCAGTGTGTCAGTCTGCGGAACTGCAGCGCACGCGAGGCCGTCAAACTCTAGCAAACTGTCAGTGTGTCAGTCAAACAAACTGAAACACACACCTCTGTCAGTGAAACACACACACACCTCTGTCAGTGAAACACACACACACCTCTGTCAGTGAAACACACACACACCTCTGTCAGTGAAACACACACACACCTCTGTCAGTGAAACACACACACACCTCTGTCAGTGAAACACACACACACCTCTGTCAGTGAAACACACACACCTCTGTCAGTGAAACACACACACACCTCTGTCAGTGAAACACACACACCTCTGTCAGTGAAACACACACCTCTGTCAGTGAAACACACACACACCTCTGTCAGTGAAACACACACCTCTGTCAGTGAAACACACACACCTCTGTCAGTGAAACACACACACACCTCTGTCAGTGAAACACACACACACCTCTGTCAGTGAAACACACACCTCTGTCAGTGAAACACACACACACCTCTTCACACAGTCAACAGTCAATTGCAGTAACAAGTCAGATACACCCGCAACAGTTGTGCTCAGCAATATGTTTACATAGAGAGAGAGAGAGAGAGAGAGAGAGAGAGAGAGAGAGAGAAAGAGAGAGAGAGAGAAAGGGATGGATGGATGGATTGATGATGTTTGTGTCCTCACTGTTTCTGCCGATGGAAACCTCTGATGTATTTCCAGTGAGAGCAGAGAGAACAGAGATGAGTGTAAAGAAGAAAAGAAAAGACTGCTGTGTGATTGTAAGTCAACTTGTGGGAAGAACTGAGAAGCATCTCAAGCTCTTGTGTGTCTCTGTTCAGTCGCTGTATGTGAGCGTCTTTAAGTGCTGCGTAAGTCTCTGCCACGCGCCTGGTCAGACCCGTTATAACCCCACCTGCCCGCGCTTTCTCGCGCGCGTCCTGCGGGCGTCACTGCAATGCAGCACCGCGCGCGCGACCTGCCGCACTGCTGCAGCTGCAGCTGCACGCGACCTGCGCGCGGCATCCATGCAGCGTGATGCGCTTTTATAACGCAAACGTCCTCCGTATCTGAGGAGGAATGAAAACAAAAAGCGTAAATTATGATCTAATTGCTTGTGTTGTGAGTTTCAATAGTTTACAGAAACAAAACACGAGTTTATGCATGTGGAGAAACAATGAGGTTCACATCCTATGTGTAACTAAATATATCTCTGTAATGTATTTATGTTATTGTATTGTAATGTATTTATGTAATGTATTTACGCCGATGGCGCTGCTGCTCTTTGTAAGGATCGCAGTATTCATACTGCCGGTACCAGCCGGTAAGGATCACGGCTGTGTGGAGGCGTAAGAAACGACATGATCACCTCCTCCACCCAGACGTCCTGATTTCACTGCTGTTCCCATTCACACTCCCTGCACTTCAAACTGGTTCATCCGGACACGGCTGTGTCACTATTAAACATGTCATTTCTCTCTACAGACCCCCTCTTAAAAACTTACAGATGCTGCTGTCGTTTTGACTTTTTGTCATGAGCACAAGTCTTTAAACACCAGCACCCAGCCGACTCTGATATGAGAAGTTACACACTGGTTGGTTAGTTCACATGATCACATTGTTCTGTAGCATAACAGTACCTATAAAATAAAATTACTGCCCTAGCTTTGGGTCATGACATGATCAAACTCTATTTTGTATTCTCTAATGCCATGGCAGGTAGTAATGCATACGTTTTGTATGAATCACGTCATACAAATTCATTCAAAATTATCACTGCAAAAAAGAATCGTTTCTTCTGTATGGGTCACCATACATGCCACACATCACATCATTCATTCCTTTATTTTATGTTAAGTCTATACAGAGCTTATGAAGGATTCGATGGAGTGTTTGTATTTTTAATGGAGTAATAGGTGTTTATACTGGAAGATTTCTGTATATCTTTGTATGTTGATCTGTTGCCAAATTTGTTTTTTGTTTACTTGCTCATCCAGCTTGTTTAAATGAATGGGTGAAAATAGTTTGTTCATTTACCTGTGTAAAAGCATCATCTGGATTGTCCTCATACTGCCAGTGAAGTGTTCAGATTTAAAACTACATCAAATCTTTCTATCTAATATAACAGGGACTGTAGGATTGCTGCTTTCAGACTGTTGCCATAGTTTATTTTATGCCTTTGAGTTTATAAAATATAAAATTTTCTTGTTCCATGCAATGCAAAGTTAAATTTTGTATTTCTTTTCCCCCATTTCGTTTTCCATCCTGAATGGGAATTTTAAAGAAAGCTTTCAATTGCACTCAGATTAAAGTAACTTGTTTGTATTGATAATGATCACAGTTTTTGTTTCTAGAGGCATGTAAAGTAAAGGTTGTGCTCATAGTTAAAACTGAATGCGTTCCACTGGTTCCCTGATTAACTGTATTGTAACATTAACATTTTGTAACATTAGTTTCGTATGTAAAGCCCCAGTACACATCAACCTCATGAAAGGGACTTTTATTCTGCAGCGCGTGCGCGTGTCCACACGACAAACCCGGAAGTTGCATGTAACTCCTATATTTCAACCATCAGGAATACCAGAAGGAATTTCCAGACATTCCCATCAGATATTCAGGCCATGAGACTGGAATCTGCGTTACTCCGGATAAGACCCGGAAGGGCAGCGACCACGCGGCGTCTCCGGAGGCCGAGGAGCCGTCTGAGCTTGTGCGACCCCTCTGTGGAGCGATGGGCTCTGGGGAGAAACAGAAGAGGGTGGCCGCCAATGGCCTAAAAAAAGCCAAATTCTATAGTATATGTAGTAAATCCTGTTGATTTATTATTTCTTAAAAATACACTTTTTTGATCTTTTTCTTTGAAAGAAACTCCCTCTATCTTTACTTTTCATGGCTTTGCACTGCTCTCTCCTTCTGCCTCCAGGTTTAAGACATGAGATTCTCAAACGTCCATTTGTTTGGTAGATCATCTCTGTGTGAGCGTTTTATCATCACTTCTGTACACGTTCCTCTAACCTCCCTCAAAACATTTAAGAACATTTTAAAATGTGTAATACATTGCATATTGCATTTTTTCATTTGTACACTTCAGTGTGAGATAATGGCACAAGTTTTCAGTGAAGCTGAACTGCAGTAAATCCTGTTGTCTGATGTTTCTGTAATAATTAAACATTTGAAATGTTTGTGTGGTTGAATTCATTTATGTACTTTCTGCATTAAATCACTTGTGTTTAAAAGCTAATACATGCCTTGTCACAACAAATATTAGATGCCTATATCTGATACTTGAGACTACACAATTCTTTGCCTTTAATTTGAGAGGTTGCCTTTAATGTATATAACAGTAACTAATGCTCAGAAACTCAACAGGCTGGTGCAGCATGATGCTAGCAACACCAAGGTCATGGTTCAAGTCCCAGGCATTGGATTTGGATTTATGTATGGATTATGAAAATCCAAAATGCACTGGAAGTCTCTACAAAAGCATTTGCCAGATGCACAAATGTAAACACAGACTACATTAATTTCAATGCTAATTATGATCCATTACTATGATTTTAAAATGCAACTTTTTTACTATTGCCAACAATAAACTAATAATCCATCCATGGCAGCGCAAGACAGTTTCATGATATCACAGTAATACTACTGTTATCATATTAACCACTATAATAGTCTAAATGGTTCTTTTAATGGAAATACTAAACCGTGTTTTAATAATCTGCTGTCTATCCTTAAACAGAAACATGACCTGCATACAGAAACCAAACACAAGCACAGCGTAACGTTAAGGAATAGTTTTAATGTTCTGTTTTTAAGTACAATCTGTTCTTAAGTACACTCTGAAACAAGAGTACAACAAAATATATACTTCAAATGTTGAATATACAAACATCATCTCCCGCTTAAAGGACTCAAATGTAAAGGAAACTACAAAAGCTAAACACAACAAAAAAAAAGGATTTGCAGTGAAGATGCTGCCACAGGTGAAGATGTGAAGTAAAAACAAGAACAGAAAGAACCTGTTCTGAGGCAGCATTGTTTATAAATTCAGTAAACTGCGTAATTCATATATACAAAGTCCTGTTTCTTTCCATAGTTGAAGTAGAAGGAATTTCAACTTCCTGTGAGGCAGACGGAAGCTTTCGCTCACAGTGATCGTCAAAACAAATGCTGGTTTCTGCATTGCAATTTTAATGTAAAACTTTAAACAAGTTATTAAAAACTTTAAGACTTTTGTTCAGCTACTTTCTCTTTAGTGTTCTTAGAGGTTAGTGTCAAAGTTCATTTGACAATTAAAAAAGGCAAAGAACTTTAGTCTTCTTTAGACTGGTCCCCCTTCAATAATTCTTTGACTTCATCTACATTAGATTTGAGGCGCTGATACAGGCTGCAGGGCTGATCTTTGCCACAACACTGCCCATTTTTCTGCCCATTTTTCTACAATTAAACCACATTTGAACAGTAAAACTGTACAGTCCACAATAATCTTCAGTTGGTTTGGCATGGGGTAAAAAACATCTAGCACATGAATGTTGAGCACATGAGTTGAAAACATATCTGTGTGTTTTTGTGGATGATGGACAAAACCCTCCTCAGCTCTCAGCTTGCAAAGTCTTGGACAGCAGTTTTAATTCTTCTATAACTTGTGTTGTTTCCGGCTTGGGTCCATTTTGGACCACAGCCACTCGTTCTGCTGAAGTGTCATTTGGTTTGGTGCTTTCTGCTGCTGCTGAATTCTGGCTGTGCTGAATCTGGTTTTGCACAGGTACAAAGGCCTGTGTGGGGCTCTGAATTGAAACCGAATTGGATGCTGTCTGAACAGAGATTGAAAGCGGAGTTTGAGTCTGGATTGAATTGGGGACCTGCGTCTTCCTCTGAGCAGGCACCGCCAGCCGGACCACCCGAGTCCCATGTGCAACAGACACGGGGGAGAGGGCTCGGGCGGCGAGGGAAGGCCCCACCAGATTGATGGCGGTAGGAGTGCCGGGTTTGGCCTGTAGTTGGCACTGTGTTAGCTGGGATGCGGGGATGGTGATTATCTTAGCCAGCTGGACTGTGATCTTGTCGCTGTTCTCTGCTGTGGCAGGCACCATCGCTGGCATGGTCTGAATGAGGACTTTAGGTGTGTTGCCATCAGCTCCTGCTCTGCACTGATGGATTCCCAGCCGAGATTTTCTGAGCCAAAGAATTTGTCATGACAACCGGAACTTACATAGCAACCTGCACAGTCCTGAAGAGAAGACTTAGGTTTAGAATAAACTTTTATTAACGAGAAATGAACTTCAGTATATGAACTGACTTTGCCTTACCCGGGTGTATTAGCATTGGAGACGACAGTGGCATGGGACGGCTGTGATGCGCCGGTTGCCGTGGTGAACAGATAATGTATGGTGAACAGATGATGAAGAGATGATGTATGGTGAACAGATGATGTATGGTGAACAGATGATGAAGAGATGATGTATGGTGAACAGATGATGTATGGTGAACAGATGATGAAGAGATGATGTATGGTAAACAGATAATGAACAGATGATGTATGATGAACAGATGATGAAGAGATGATGTATGGTAAACAGATAATGAACAGATGATGTATGGTGAACAGATGATGAAGAGATGATGTATGGTAAACAGATAATGAACAGATGATGTATGGTGAACAGATGATGTATTGTGAACAGATGATGAACAGATGATGTATGGTGAACAGATGATGAACAGATGATGTATGGTGAACAGATGATGAAGAGATGATGATGGTATATTATGAGCTACAGGAATAACTTCAGCCCGAGTGTTGCTGCACTATTTAACCGCCCCGCATCACTTCCGTGTTTACAGCGCTTCCCTCCGCCCTCAATCCCATTGGACGAAACTATAGTCGACGCCCCCAGAAGACGCAAGATGATTGGTCCGGAGTATGAACACGTGCGACAGTGAACGCAACGCTTCCCCGCACAGAGGGATGCGGGAAACACACAGTGGCTTTAACTTGTTGCTTCACGCCTATTAAAAACCACATTTTCTTTCAACGTGAGACTGTAACGTGAAACAGTTAAACTGTGTAACTCTGATACATTTTATTGACACTGTTTTTGTTGTGCAGTAAGTCGCGTTCATGAGCCGCAAATGAAACTCCGCACGTGCGCGGAGAATCCCGTTATAAACGCGACGCAACGCCACGCACGCGCCGCGCCGCCCTGCATGTCTCTAAGCAAATGAGAACCCGGGTAACGGCGTGCAGTGCCAAGCGGACGGCCACTTCCTCAAACGCCCTCCATCACTTTACAGTGACCCCTGCGCCGCAGAAACGCTCGTCCTCTTACCTGCTCGTAACCAGATCGAGCTGGTTAGCGCCCCTCGTGCAGCGACGTCGCCATGTTTTTGTCCAGCCCGCAGGTTGGCGTTGGACGCGTTACAGACGCACGACCAGCGGGTAACGCGCCGCGCGCGCGTCTGCCTTCAGCCACTCTGTCCGTAAACACCCGCCGTCTCAGAGTCTGAAGTGCCTAAATACTTCTGGACGAATCTTTGGTTAAATAGTTACAACCTTTATTCTAATAATTTGATGAAATGTCCACAAGGGGGCAGAGACGGATCACCAGACAGCCACGGCAGAACAACGACTGTATAACATGACTGCACAGAAACATCTGGTGTGTAGACAGTCACATATAACAACTGCGTTTTAAAACCTTGATATTTATATAACATCTGTCTTTACATGTTATTATTAATGTAGCCTATTCATTTCAGGAAGTTACGCAATCATCCATCACTGTTAGCATCAGTATTACAGTGAATGATGATGCAGTTATTATTTGATGGTGAGTTTGTATTGGCTCTTACCATTCTCCACCACCTCCTGCTCTTCAGCTACGCCCTGCATCAGACAGTAGTCTTCATCACTCACCAGCACCTGAGCTGAGAAGCCCGAGCTCCACCATACCCTGCAATCACCGCAGGTGGGGGTAAGACTGTACTTTCAGGGGTCATTTCTACAGTGATAAACTAGGAAATGTGTTTCGGAAGTGACGTGTCTCCCAAACTACGATGATGAGCTGTGATGTTTCTCTCTGAGCGTGAAGAGGGTGTGACGTAATGATTCGCTTCATACGCGTCACATCGTTGATGAACGTTCTGCGTCACTGAGTGACGTAGAGGAGAGACGCATGAGCTGAGTGGTTTTGGCTTGTGTTAAAGCAGAAAGATTTCATGGGTTCTGTGCAGATGTTATTAATCACGTCAGTCCGGCGCTGTGGTGCTCCGGCTGTAATGACGTATAAAGCTGGTTGTGATTGTTTCACAGCTAGTGAGAACCAAGCCTTCAGAAGCTCTGAGGTTTCGTGTGGTGCTGTAACATCATCATGAGGTTCTTACACATTCTGATCTTCTGAAGGATCTCTGTGTGACTAACACAAAGAACAAATGTTCTGGGTTCTCCACCCAACACCCACACAATTAAACAGAAGCGCTCATTATTCCACATGCTTCATAAAACCTAGTGACAGAGAAATTACTTTGTACATTTTTTGTGTTCAGTATTTAAGGATCTGAATGTAAAACGCATTGAGCTTGTTTTCATATGAATCGTGTAAAAGGTTTTTCACAATGGCTTGGTTTGATGTAGCAGCTAAAAAACTAGGATTTCCCACAATTGAGCTGTTTGTGAAGGTAAGAATCCAAACCTTTATTAGGATCAAAATATCTTATTACATAACATACAAACCTAAGTAACATCAGTAAAATAAATGTTGTGTCAACAAAAGTGCATCTGAGAGGCTTTCTGTTTACAAATAAATTGTACAAATTACAAATAAATATTTAAAATAATGCTGTTTTGATTAATGCTTATAAAAATCATTATTTTGTTGAGGATATATGATGATTTCATTAATAATGTTTAAATAAAGGGCTTTTTATTTCAAACCTATGTTCCTAATAAAATAAAAGATAAAACAGCTGGTCTGATCTGTGTTGATGTTGTGTTGATCTGATGATCTTCAGTGATCTGTGATGAAGGACAGCTGGTCTGATCTGTGTTGATGTTGTGTTGATCTGATGATCTTCAGTGATCTGTGATGAAGGACAGCTGGTCTGATCTGTGATGTTGTGTTGAACTGATGATCTTCAGTGATCTGTGATGAAGGACAGCTGGTCTGATCTGTGTTGTTGTGTTTATCTGGCAGGCTGGCAGTGATGGTGAGAGCATTGGAAACTGTCCGTTTTCTCAGAGAATCTTCATGATCCTCTGGCTGAAGGGAGTCATCTTCAACGTCACCACTGTAGATCTTAAAAGGTGGACCACAATAATCACACAACGCTATTTCATTAACACCACCTTAACACAATAGGAAGGTTGAGAATTATTTAAAGAGCAGAAGCTTGTGTGTGTGTTGTGTGTGTGTAAATAAATCTTATTGTATAAACTGAGTGTTGCTCCATGCATTCTGGGTAATCTCTCACTGTGGGAGCATTGTGGGATTTTAAAGAGCATTGAGGAGTTCCCATGCATCCTAAAGCATCTGTCTAGAGACACACTGTTCTGAAGCATCCTGTGATGATTTTGTGATTATCCAGTAATATCTTGTAATTCTGCAGAATTCTGATTTACTGTGTCCCTCAGGAAACCAGCAGAGCTGCAGGATCTGGCCCCTGGCACCCACCCGCCATTCCTCACCTATAATGGAGAAGTTCTGGTGGACGTCAACAAGATAGAGGAGTTTCTTGAGGAGAGATTGCTTCCACCACGGTACTGTCTGCTTCTACTCGCCACTCAAACTTTAAACCTTCTCTTCTAACCTCCTCTTCTGTGTTTAAAGATATCCAACATTAGCAGCAAAGCACCCCGAATCCAACACAGCTGGAATTGACATTTTTGCCAAATTTTCAGCCTACATCAAGAACCCTCGAAAAGATGCCAACGAGGGTGAGT
>JBAJNP010013697.1:0-11826 GCA_036877545.1 Yasuhikotakia modesta | reverse complement strand
CTGTTACTGTTGTCCATGATTTGTTTGTTTCTATATTAAAATTTAAACCTTCACACTGAAGCCAGAATGGCATCAGTAACATTACATTTACCCAACAATGCATAAATGTATAGCACAAGTCACATGTACAAAATCTGATTCATAAGTTTAAAATACTATTCATAAATACACAAGTGAAGGTACAATTATTTCTCCAAATGCTTACACAAACATCTATCACATAGATGTACTTAAGGATTGTTAAATGAGCATTACCAGAATTCAACCTGTGCATGAATTGCTTATGTGTGGAATGTTTAAGACACAATTTTTGTGTTATGAAGCGTATTTTAAATTTACGAGACTTCACAATATTGTTCTGTGCATTCCTGAATTTGTGTTTTGTATATGTATTATTATGTAAACCATTCTGGCTTCATACTTTACCTGTTCTAGAACTAATGAAAGACACCTTAAACAGTCACAGAGATGATTTGATTATATTATTATTTTTTAATTTAAAAAATGCATTTTATATAGTAAATAACACTCGTGAATGACACCAGCTGGACAGCCTCAGAATTACACCTGAACTTTACATAAATCAGACAAATACAGCAATTTATACAGCAGACTGTTAGTCTTACTGTGAACATTTGAATAAAATTGTACATTTTTACATAAAGAAAATATATAATAAATAAAAAGTAACTTTTACTTTTACAACTTTTACATAACTTTTACAAGAAAATAAATTTGTGCAAGATATTGTTCCTAGTAGTTCCTACACAGTGTGTTGCTTACACGTCCTGCACAAATAAGAAAATCTGTTTCACTGAATTGTCTAGCAGCCAATGCTGTTAGCCATATTTCTGTATAATCTATGCATCACATAGACTAGGATTTACACAGGATTGTGATTGACATTTGCCAAACCCGACAATTTGGAAAGGAGTGACCTATTCTACCACCCCCATCAAAATTGCACCTGTCGTATTTCTGTTAGTTTGTTCGACTTTGAGAAAATGAACCTCTGTTCCATCCCTGCAGAAAGAAACTGATCAGAAAATAAGATCTACGATCAGTGGCAGGCTGACCACTTACACTCAGACGGGACTAGCTGCTGGTCAAGAGTACGTGGTCACAATCACTGGAGAGAAAGATGGCATGATGGGAGCAGACAGCACAGTGGAATTTTCCACATGTGAGTCCAGACAAACATCACTGTGTGCCGTGAACCGGTTTTAAGACATTATAATAACAAATCAATTCTCTTACAGTAGTCTCTGGTCCCAAAGACTTGCAGGTTGTGAAGACAACCACTTCATCAATCATTGTCCAATGGGACAAAGCCCAGGGTGAGATTGACAGGTACGTCCTCTCCATTACACCCAATCAGACAGATGGATCAGGGAAACTCCCAGTGGTCCGCCTGCCCCCAGAGAGGGACTCAGCCCAGATTGATGGCTTGGAACCAGGTTTCTTATATGACATTTCATTAGTGGCAGAGAAGGATGGCATCCAGAGCCTCCCAGCAACTGTACAGGCAACTCCTGGTGAGTTTTCTGGCTTACCATGCAATTAATGTATTATTTAATTGCTCTTTAAGAACATTGTAATTGTTCTTAAACAGCTCCCAAATGATGGTATAAATGACACTGTGTGACTAATTATTATGGTTTATGGACTATGGTGCACTGTGATATATGTGTGTGATATATGCTATGCTTATGGAATGCCTTGAGACAGTATTAGTCCGTGAGACAGTAGCCATATATTACCATTTCTTATATTTTGAAGATCTAAGCAGTGGTGAGCGAGAGGGGTGGCTGTGTATCGCTGTGTATGGCCGGTTCACATACATAAGCAGAGTACATATTTTTTCAGCCCCCATGTTATAAAAGCAAACGTGGTTCACAGTACAGGTCAAGCTTAAATTGAAGATAAATGTTATCATGAAATCTTTACTTTATATCATAGCAGGCAAACAGGTATGTGTGCATGTGGAAAGAGAAACATGATCCCATCATGCTGCAGTTCATTCTGCCCAGCGCTGGCTGACTGAGTGAATGTAATGTCTGCATCTCTTCTTTCAGACACATAAAGCCTGATGGCTGTAGACTATAGACCAGCACAGAAACACTGCTGGTGTGAAAGCACATGCTAATGTGTGCTATACAGGACTAGACACTAAGTCACAAGGAATGAGTTAGTTGTGCCAACTGTGACATCAGAGCTCTGAGGCATGTGTAAAATAAAAGAAGTGATTTTCAGTGAAGATTTGTATTGAAGCTTGAGTCACATGTGACCTGTGATGTCTGAAGCTTAATTTCAGAGACGTCCACGTGACTGCTTCATACTCTGATTTAAAGGTTTAAAAATGTGAGACACAGGACTTGCCCTTCTGAGCTGTTAAGGAGTATTGTGAGTGTTTATACGTTTGTTTTTGTGAGTTTGTCATTGTTAAGACTTTGTTATGGAACCTGTTTAAACGAGAGGGTGTTCTGAAATTTAGGAACACTTTTATTTCTTTTCGTCCCTATAAGGCTGATAATATATTTGGAATTTGCTGTGAAGCCTAATAGTTTTGCCTTAAATCACATTTGTTATACAATTATACAGCTCTAAACAAAAGCTAAGGTTTTAGTGAATATGACTGCTGAAATTAATTGTGACTGATGCAAACTGTTTTGTTCACATCACAATTCACATCTTTCATATCATTTCCCTAATGCACCCATATCAAACTAAGATGTCCTGTTTGTGTTAGCATAGTGTCACATATTTATTATGCCTAATTGCATTGCATCATTAATGGTGTAATATTCGGTTATTAAGATTGTTCACTAGACTGCTGTGTGCAAGGTAAAGGCACACCAGCTATTATCAGAGGAAATAACCAATATATCTCAGCCTATCCTCGACTAAACACGCCTTGTCATTAGTGGTGTTTGCAAAGCAAAGCTTAACTATTACTATGACTGTATAAGGAACTGCTGTACAACGTTTTTAGGGCATACAAATATTGGGATTTTTGTGACGTCATAAAATGTCACATCAGAATGATACACCATAGCATTTAGGGTACCGTAGCACCTCAAACATAAATAAGCCTTTATACTTAAAAAGCTTTAAGTATATCTTTCATGCTAAATCCTGTTATGCCATGTGAAAACATCACCATCATTGAATAATTTGACACTACAAACACAATTACATTTTCTTCAGAAATGTATTACTATTATTTGTAATAAATCCACACACTAGTCATTCATCATTTCTTCTTAGGTCCAGTGATTGATTTGCTCCCAGAAGCGGTTTCATAATAATAATAGTAACACTTCCATTCAAAATATGAGAGGGCCAAATCCTCTGTTAAAGATGTAGTTCAACTGCCAGGGTGAAAACCTACTTTTCTACATGTTGTTACTTGTGGGAAATTTATTATAATTAAATAAAATTATTTGAACAAATGTAATGGTTATAAAACTTTGTGCGATGTGCATGTATGCGTGTATGAGGATGCATGCGCGTGTGGGTATGCACACGCATGGGAGATGTATGGGTTTGTGAGGGGATGCATGCGTGTGTGGGGATGCATACGTTTGTAAGGGGATGCATGCATGTGTGGGGATGCATGTGTTTGTGAGGGGTTACATGCGTGTGTGGGGATGCATACGTTTGTAAGGGGATGCATGCATGTGTGGGGATGCATGTGTTTGTGAGGGGATACATGCGTGTGTGGGGATGCATACGTTTGTAAGGGGATGCATGCACGTGTGGGGATGCATGTGTTTGTGAGGGGATACATGCGTGTATGGGGATGTATGCGCGTGGGGGAATTATGCGTGTGTGGGGATGTATGCGCGTGGGGGATGTATGCGTGTGAGGGAATGTATGCGTTTGTGAGGGGATGCATGCATGTGTGGGGATGTATGCACCTGTGGGGGAATGCATGCGCGTGTGGGGATGTATGCATTTGTGAGGGGATGCATGCATGTGTCGGGATGTATGCACCTGTGTGGGGATGCATGTATTTGTGAGGGGATGCATGCATGTGTGGGGATGTATGCACGTGTGGGGGGATGTATGCGCGTAGGGGGATGTATGTGTGTGAGGGGATGCATGCGTTTGTGGGGATGTATGCACCTGTGGGGGGATGCATTCGCATATTGGGGATGCATGCGCGTGTGGGGATGCATGCGTGTGTGGGGATGCATTATTGTCACTGGTAACCAGTGAACTTATTGCTGAACTTGGTATTCTGTTGTAAAGGTTTTTTCCCCTGACAATACAATGACGCTATTTTAATTTTTTAGTTCCATTTCTTTTAGGGTTAATTTTCTTTCTCAGGAAATGTAAACCTCTGCAGTGGTCTACAGGACTAACGGTTAACCAGAACATATCAAGTTTATTTGTAAATAAAGGACAAGCAGACAAGGACAATCCCAGTCCCATTATTGTTTGTATAACTGATCTAACCTGTGCATTAACATCACCTTTCAATTCACAGGGTTGCCTTCTTTAGTTAAGGCATCAGGAGAGGTTTTTTCATACATTTAAACTTCATTTATGTCTTTAGACAACACCTTAAAGCATGCAGCCAGGAAGACTATGACCATGCAGGTAGATGTGGACACTGTCAACAACAAAGAGTTAACAAAAACAACATCAACCTTCCAGAGAAGTCAAATACCACGCCAAGAGGATCAGGAAACCAAAAGAAGGGCTGAAGATTCTGAAAGAACAGGAAATTTCACCAAACCCAAAACAGGCATTTTATTTAGACCTGTGCAAAAAAGACCACTACTCTTGGGAAAAAATAGGACATTATCCAAACCCGGTGCACGCCCAGACATTTTAAGACCTCCTTACAGTGCAGAAAAAAAAGATTTTAATTCTAGCAGAATAGGGCTCGGGGAGCGGCGACAAATTGTTCCTCCTTCAAACAAGTCAGTAATATGGTATCCAATGAGACCTAAGACGACGGGTGTAGACTCAACCAATCCTATTTCTCCTGTTAAACCAATAACACAGATGATAAAAAAGACACACCCTGATGAGACACTTTTTCGAGTGACACCTGTCAAGATCATGAAAAATGCCACTCCAAGCCCCTCCTCTCAGAAAGGCATAACCACTCCGTCCACCACGCCATTAACTTTCACAGAATCAACTGAAGAGCCAACAATCACAACAGAGAAAAACCTTACAGCCTATTTAAATGGAACAAAATGTGTTAGAAAGGTTTTGGTTGGTTACAGGAAGATACACAGTAACACAACATCAGAAGGAAATGCATTGTCTAAGAACCTGACTGTTATAGTTGGCCACATAAATGGAAATGATCACTTACATAAACTTCTTACAGGCAGGTCAATAGATGATGACAGGGGGTTTACAGGGCTGGTTGAGTCTCAACCTACATCCAAGACTTCTGAGGCCAGAAGAAGTGTGAAAGAGAAAGCAGGAGAGAAGGACATTGACGCTCATGAAGGGGAGGAGGAAATGAATGCAAATGTAATAAATGTAATCTCCTCCTCAGCAAGACCTAAGACAACAGTTTACCCCATCCTCACAACCACAATTTCTCCTGCACACCTTCCTTTACCCCCATATTTAACAAGACCTGGGAGAGTGAACCAATATACAGAAAGGGATCAGTCAACAGCAAAAAAAACACCCAAGAAAACCATCAAGCCAATATCTATTCCCAGACAGCCAAATACACCACCGCCCTCACGAGCTTCTTCAGCCATAGACAGTAGACCACTTGTTAAATCAACTTCTTTGCAAGCATGGAAAGACAAGCGTCCACCTCGGCCTAGTTCCACTGCGTCACGTTTTTCAAAAGAAGCACTTTTAAAGAAGGAACATTTAAAAATTACAATCAAAAAAGAATCCCAAGCTTCAACTCCTGAACATATTCAGAGCTCAACCACTGAGAGTTCTCCACTAATCATTAAAATTCCCTTAAAAGAAAACACTGAAAAGTCAAATGAAGGGTCTGAGAGATTTAACAAGGTTCCATTTCGTCGCACACCATTAAGAGGTTCTCTTTCTCACCATCCTTACCTCAGTACATTTCAGAACCGCTCAAGGCAAAGGTTAGAGCCCCCTCAGTACCCCTTCCGGGGTCCCATAAGACGACCTTTCCCTTTAAAACCCATCATCATAAACAACAGAACTATCAGCCAAATCAGTTCTAATGAACAAGTGAAACCTATCATTACCACCACCAAACAAAACAGCACTAGTATCCAGAAACCCAACATAATGTTTAACAGGAGGAATAGAACAGCTAATATACTTTCAGCTAAAAGACTGTCCCAAATAAAACCCAGTAGCATCATTCAGACTGGCTCAAACATCAGTCAGAATGGTGAAGGAAAGTCTGATATTTTGTTATCTACAGACCATCTTACAGAAAATGGTAATAGGACCCAGGAATCTGTGTTGAATGAAACGGATCACTGCATTGAGCACGTGGGAGTCAATAATGTAACATCAAGAGGGTTTGTACTAATATGGGGAGCATCAAAAGGACAGTTCAAACACTTCACAATCACTCACACTCAGCTTGAAGAAAAAAATAAAGATGAGAAGAATGAGATGGAGGGAAAGAGTGAAGAAATAGAAAGTGCAGAAGTGGGAGAAAGTGGGAGAGAAAGCATTCCCTTCACAACAGTTCTGCCTGGATCAACACGTTCACACCAAATAGTAAATCTCAATCCACAGACCAGATACGCTGTGTCCATATTTGGAAAGGGACCTGAATTTTGCTCCAAAACTCACAACATCACCGTACAAACAGGTACTCAGACCAAAAATCAATACTTTCACTTTAATCTTCCTGCATCAAATCCAGCTGGTAGTTAGTAGATCTACAGTGACTTCCTGTGGAAGTACTTTTGATGCCTTCAGCCTTTCCCTGTTGTCCAGCGTATAACTGTTGACTAGCAAAGGTTTTTAATCAAAGTCAACTCTTCAAAGCTTTGATTAAAATGAAATGTGTGATGTGTTCATATTAATAAAACATCTTTGTTTTCAGTGCTAACCTTTGTGTGCATTTAGTGTTTTGCAGACAGTGTGTGGGCTACATACTGAGCAGCACAAGAAACTAACATGCTTAATAATGAGAAAACCATAAATAGACATTTATAAATAATAACTAATCAATAGGTTTTCGGTTATTTATTGTATTTGATTATTTATTGTACTTGCTGTCTGTTTGCATTAGCTGCTTTCCTTCTTTTGATTAGCTTAGTTTTAATAGCGCATGCCAGTATGGCAGTCCACAGCTGTCATGCAAATGTGTGTCATGAATATCAAAAATAATTCACCTCAGAAAAAACATCTTACCTTTGTTTATTTATGTGGTAATAACAACTAGTTTTTGTATGACAGACAAAATACATAGTTGAAATTGTTAATTTAGACATCACATTTACAGTAAATGCACTACAAAAATATAGGAAAATATATTTACAGTAAATGCACTGCAGAAAATAAAGGAAATCACATTTACAGTAATGCACTGCATTGTTTTGAGAGTATACAGTATGTATGTTTTTAGGAATGAGACACAATTGCTAACCAACGTTTTTGTGCAAAGACACACCCAACTCTTTCCTCTTGGAGCCAGACATGCAAATATGAGGCAGCCGAAAAAAGTTCTGCACATTCTTTTAATTTTATTGTATAATAAATCTTATGATGTTATTTTGTGCCTCTTACATGTTTTTGAGCGGCGTGACACTAACATTTCAAATCCTGCTGTATGTTTGACTGATCAAACACCAAGCCAACGTCACTCACCAATTACTCAAAGAATTGTTAAATCCCACTCTATGATCCCACATTAAGTGTCTATATTTTAGGTATATTTTCACACCTCAATTACAATAATAAAATGAATTCATTTTATTGGATGTAATGAAATCTATGATGACAAAAGATGATTATAGTTTCTGTATCTCTTGCGATGTTTTCCTGCTAGACTTTTACTGAAGTGCATTACTGTACATGTGTTTTTGTTTTAAGTTTGCTTTTACAAACTGAGGGATAAGTACAAATTTTTCTGCGATAATCAACAACATGCCTCTAGATATAGTCAGTATAATTTAAGTTGAGTTACACTCAGAACATTCCTGTAATCACTATCTGGAGGATATTTATGGACAACCGAACAAAGCAGTTTTGGTTTTCAAATAAAGATATTCATGAGACAGTCCTGCTCATCGTTTATTGTTGCTTTAATCTTCTTTCACCCAGGGTAAGATTACAGTCAGTCACCCTCATGGCTAACCTCATCACCCACAGCGAACTCAGGGTAAGACCACGGTCGGCCCCCAATAACTACTAGATTTCAAACAAAACTCTTTTCGTTTATTTGTTTTGTTCTCTTGGTTGAATCTCTTTGAGAATAACCAGATACATATAAACATATATATTGCATACAACTCTTTCTGTTGGTCAACAAAACACATTTTGTGTTCTTTCACGTGTGTTTTGCATTGATTTGATTTAACTTACACAGTTTCCAGTTTCCACAGTGTCTTTACTGGCTCATTCATTTCCTCTCTGCGTTTCTCTTCCTCTCTCCAGGAACAAACAAGTAGCATCAGCATCAGAATGTCATGCTTGTGTTTTCTTCATGTCAGGACTTCATGTCAGTCATTAACTGTGACATTTCTGTGGGTGTTTGTATAGGTCATGGCCTATATACGGTATATATGTTTTGATTGCACATATATACTTGTTTTTACTGACAATAACCAGCAGCCACTTTTTTTGACATGTATACAGATGGGTTGTCAGAGATGAATGAAGTACTACTTACTCAAGTTTTATCTTGTCAAAGTTTTATCCTTTAAGTATGTGACTGACTGACTGACTCTGAGGTTTGGTTCTTGTTTTCCACTATCAGCCCATCTTAGGGCAAACAACACACCTGCAAATGTCAACATCTTGTGAAAGCTGGATTTATATATAGAAATGTGTGATATTACCTGTTTTTTAACATGTCTATCTTTCAAATTCTTGAGTGTTTCTGTTTACCTCATTGTTTGTCACTGTATTTATTTTCTTCATTGACTGGATTCAGGTCCAGAGCCACCATCTAAACTTGCCTTCAGTAATGTGACCGAACGCTCTTTTACTGTGTCATGGGTGAAGCCAGAGAGCAAGGTGTCTGGATTTAAAGTTACCTACACTAACGCCCAAGAAGGTAAACGTAAATGGTGTTCACAAATAAAAAATCATCTTTCATGATTTCAGTTTATTATGAGACATGCTGATGTGTGTCTTGTTCTTGTGACATCATGGCAGGTGAGCCAATCTCTGTTAGTGTCGACTCAAAAACAGCCCTCCTGGCTCTCTCAGCAATGACACCTGGTTCCATCTACCAGGTCAGCGTGATGTCAGTGCTAGGACAAGATGAGAGCGACTCTATTAAGGCCACTGTAACCACTTGTAAGTTTGCTATTATAATTTCAATCGTAAATAATAGTTAAAAATCTAGGCTGTCTAAGGGAAACTGCATCCAAAATGTTTTTTCAGCATTTGTTTACCCTCATGTTATTCCAAACCTTTATTATCTTTATTATGGGACAGAAACAATATATGAAGAGAAATGTTTCAGTGGTTTTGTGTCCATATAATATCAGTGGGTCTTACCTACATACTTCAGAATTTCTTTATTTCTTAGAGGGAAAATAGTCTTACAGGTTCAGTAAAAGGCGCAATATGTAAGATTTGTGATATATCCACAAACCAGAGAAATTTGCAGTGTTTATTTGCAGAATTTGCATCCCTTGCCACTCATTGCCTTTCAATGATGCAATACCTACGTTATCCGAAGTTTCTGCTTGAATTGCTGTAGAAACCATGACAACACACTTGGACAAATGCAGAAGTTCGGGCTGTAGCCCCCGCTATCAGAATCAAAAACGTGGTAACAGGCAATAGTTTAAAACACAGGCAGGCAAGCAAATCAAAAGGGATCATCTACAAGCGTGAGAACAGACAAACAGACATAAACACTCAGTATGCAGGGTAAACACTGGCAATACTTCACAGCATGCTCATTCCAGCAAACTGCATAAATGGTCCAGGAAACAGGATATTGGTAAACAGGAAGCAGAGGGAACAACTGTCAGTATTCCTGTGAGGCTCCCTCTGCTGGCGAGGCGGGTCAGGGCGCAGTGTTACAATGTGTTTGTACATGCATTTGGGTTTGTTGGTAATTGATGCTGTTTAACGTTAAGTCTGGTGAACAAATCAATGATAAATCTCATGTAATTAATGCAATAAATGTGTTACACAGATAGTCAGCCTTTTGTATATACTAAGGGGGAAGGTTAAAATATACTGTTAATATAATTGTTGTGAACACAAAACGACTCAACTCAACTCGCATACCAGTAATAGATTAACATTAGACGTTCTTTGCAGCAGAATGCAATGACATTTTAATGTAATTAACACATAGGTTATAAAACTGTTCTTTCCTTCTGTCATAATTTGTGTAATTAAATCATCCTTTAATGGTGAAAATGACATCCACACTCCTTCACAGCATCTTCATCATTGTTTTAAAATGTGTCCTTCAGCAGCAAAAAATACATATTGTGCCTGAAATGTTGAAAGAATTTTCATGTTTGGGTGATAGTTTTTCATCATTGTGCTCAGCACAGGAGCACAGGTTACCCTGAGCTCTGTTCATCAATGCAGCTTCATATCATTAATTAGTAAATGTGAATTGGTACAGCAATAGACTTTGAATGTTATCAATTGCTATTGTAATTTGTTGTAACTTGGGTTTCTCTCTAATCTTTTCTCTCTCTCTTTTATTAAAGCTTCATGTTTGTAATATGTAATTTTGCAGTATGTAATTCCTGCACCACTACCAAATGGTGTAACTGTTTTTGTTTACAAATGCATTTGTTTGTGGGTACTGTCATATTATCAGTTCTTAACATTAAAAAATAGTGATTCACTGTTGAAATATAATGAATATAAAACAAATGACAACATTGAATAACTGCCTTCATCTCTGTTACTAAATGTATCAAACATACGTTCCCTCAGTGCCCGACCCACCAACAGACCTGAGGGCCATAAACTTAACAGACAGCAAAGCCCTGCTGCTGTGGAGACCTGCCTTGGCAACCGTTGACCAATATATCATTGTGTATAGTTCTGAGAACGGTAAGCAGTGTCTCATCAGTGTGTTGTTTCTAAAATAACTGTAAATGCCATGATCTCTCACATAAGCCACATTATACCCAATATAAGGATGACATGAAACCTTTATACATGGTATATAGTAATCATTAAATAATGTAGCATTTGTAAACAGAGACCTGTTTTATGGGTCTTCTTGTTTTAAATGGAACAGTAAGAAAACTTTCCTCATCTCTTAATAAGCATCCAGGGCTGGAATAACCATCAAAGTTTCTGGCAATGCAGCAGAACAGCAGCTACAGGCTCTTCAAGCTTCTACTGAGTACAGAGTGACCATCCAAAGTCAGCTGGGAGACCTGAGCAGCCCAGAGACCACCACAGTCTTCACAACATCAGGTGGTGGAATAAAGCAGTGTGAGGTTACAGTGGTGAGGTGGTGGAATAAAGCAGTGTGAGGTTACAGTGGTCAGGTGGTGGAATAAAGCAGTGTGAGGTTACAGTGGTCAGGTGGTGGAATAAAGCAGTGTGAGGTTACAGTGGTAAGGTGGTGGAATAAAGCAGTGTAAGGTTACAGTGGTCAGGTGGTGGAATAAAGCAGTGTGAGGTTACAGTGGTCAGGTGGTGGAATAAAGCAGTGTGAGGTTACAGTGGTCAGGTGGT
>JBAJNP010013696.1:1374-11828 GCA_036877545.1 Yasuhikotakia modesta | reverse complement strand
TCATCTGACAACCCAGCGCGCTGTAACCTTTTATATCTGATTAATAAAACCTCAATTTATTGCAAAAGCCTCTCTTCAATTTTTGAGCATGCAGGACTGCCTTTAAAGTCAAATACGACTAGGTACTAAAATGAGTAGAATTACACTGCGTGGTGTAAATTTGTCACTAACATTTACATTTCTTCAATCTTCAATCCGCGTCATCAATCAGAAACAGATGTACATTAAAGGGTTTAAACAAATGAAAATTGAGCTTATATCGAAGCAGTAACTTTTAAACAAGCAAAGATTTCGCTATAATAATCAGAGAACGGACAAAACTGACTAACTAAATGTCTAACCGACTCTGAACAGCGCGATTTACCTCAAGCAGCACAGTCACAAATACCTCCTGAAAGACATGATTTTCTTTTCAGAGTTTCTATTGGGTCAACAGTATACAATAAAAACAAAAAGACAAACATACCTTGAACGGTGTCCTTTAAAACAACGGAGGTGAAGGGAAGAGGTGATCTGTGAAGTAAATCCACTCAAGTGATTTCGCGCTTTTTTGAAAACAATTAAGAGTCCGTTAAAAATCCCCACATGCAGCTTTTAACAGTAATAGACAATTTTTTAAGCGCCAATAGGTTTACAGTTAAATGCTGCAAATATACATCAAGTTATTAATTTATGGGCATTTGGCTGTTAATTTACAGGATTAAACTGTTTATTGAAATAACAGTATTTTACTGTTGGAAATTGGCCGTTTTTTTACAGCAATTTTTTACAGTGTACAAGTAAGTGAATGAACCACCATATCGTCCAAGTGGTATGCTATATATCACAGTTCTCTACATCTGCCAACACTGTATTCATTAAACATTGGAATGTGGTGGGAGCATTCCACAACCCGAAGGCCAAGACAGAATACTGTAGCAAGCTGTCTGGAGTGACAAAAGCAGGTATTGCTGTGTCAAAGGCACCTGCCAGTATCCTTTTAGAAGATCTAACTTTGTTACATACTTAGCGTTACCCACTCTGTCCACACAATCTTCCATTCTAGGAAGCGGGAAGGAATCAGCCTTAGTTATATGATTACCTTTGCGATAGTCAGTGCAAAAGCGATAAGTGGAAAAATTTCAAGGACTTTGACTAAAATAAAAAACAAACCAACCATTTTTACACATACTTACAAATAATAATAAAAAGTGAGTGAGTACATTTCAGCAATCACTCACAATCCTGGCACTGCCATGGTAAAAAGTGAGTGAGCACATGAGATTTGGGTGCGAAGAAGGCAAGAAAGGAACAATTGCTTAGGAAACAACCCCCCACACCTAGCCCTGGAAAAGGAGCCATGTGTCAGGTCAAACATCAATGCAAGAACAATCATGCCACTGTGCACACATGTGGTAAATGCAGACAGGAGATACCATGGCAGTGCCAGGATTGTGAGTGATTGCAGAAAAGTACTCACTCACTCACTTTTTAATATTATTTGTAAATATGTATAAAAATGGTTGGTTTGTTTTTTATTTTATTTTGTACTATTTTTATCAATAAATCTCAGCAACAAAGGAAAAACCCATATGTGTTGATCTCTCCCTAAGATGGCAAAGTGAAACACAAGTTTCCTTGAAGTGGCTCAGCATGGCCCCACCTGTGGTGCACCAGTAATTGCCTTGTTTACATAACAAAAGTATCTGTCACAGGTGATTTAGGATGTTACCTAAAAGCCATCCAGCCTTTTGGCTGCCCTGTGGGTTTTCTAGGTAGAAAAGCCAAATGGCTGCTCTCTGGGACTTCTAGTGATAAACATGGTGCCATTTTCCCTAGACTAATATTGCGTAAGTAAACAAGTGCAGTTGTCCCACCCCAGCCCTTTTTTTATAGAGAGAGTAGAGAGAGGTAAGGAAGAAATAAGGAGGAAAAAGAGAGAAGTGTTAGTAGTAGTTGCATTTAATTGGGGAGGTATTGTCCAAAGAGGTGAGTTTTTAGTCTTTTCTTGAAGATGGATAGTGAATCAGCTGTTTTGATAGAGACTGGACGGTCATTCCACCAGGAGGGAACAATCCAGGAGAAGGTTCGAGCCAGCGATTTCTTGCCTCTGTGGTGTGGTACCACGAGGCATTGCTCAGTAGCTGAACGCAGGCTTCTGGAGGGCACATAGGTCTGTACCAAGGAGTTTAGTTAGCTTGGTGCAGACCCAGTGGTTGTTCTGTAGGCTACCATCAGCGCCTTGAACTTGATTCGAGCAGCCAATGGTAACCAGTGCAGTCTGGTGATAAGAGGGGTGACATGTGCTCTCTTTGGCTCATTGAAGACTACTCTCGCAGATGCGTTCTGAATCATTTGCAGCGGCTTGGCAGTACTTGCTGGTAGGCCAGCCAGGAGAGCATTGCAATAGTCCAGTCTGGAGAGAACTAGTGCTTGGACCAGGAGTTGTGTAGACAGCTCTGAGAGAAAAGGTCTGATTTTCCTGATGTTGTATAGAGCGAATCAGCAGGATCTGGCTGTCGAGTTGATCTGGTCTGTGAAATGTAATTGGTCATCGAACATGACTCCAAGATTCCTGGCTGTTCTGGATGGAGTAATTGTGGATGATCCAAGCTGGATGGACAAGTTGTGGCTGAGTGTTGGTTTTGCTGGACTTACTAGTAGTTCAGTCTTGGCAGGGTTGAGTTGAAGGTGGTGAGCCTTCATCCAAGTTGAGATGTCCGTAAGGCAGGCTGTGATGCGAGAAGCAACTGTAGAGTCCTCCGGTTGAAAGGAGAAGTACAGTTGTGTGTCGTCGGCGTAGCAGTGATATGAAAACCTGTGTTTCTGGATGACAGACCCTAGTGGAGACATATAGAAGTGAGCCAAGAATAGAGCCTTGAGGAACACCAGTGATGAGGTGATGTGGCCTTGAGACCTCACCCCTCCAAGACACCCTGAAGGATCTCCCTGAGAGATATGAGGTAAACCACAGAAGTGCAAGTCCAGAGATACCCATTTTCCTGAGGCTTGATAGGAGGATCTCATGGTTGACAGTGTCAAAAGCAGCAGACAAATCCAGCAGAATAAGGATGGAGGATTTATATGCAGCTCCTGCCAATCGTAGAGAATCAGTAACAGAGAGTAGAGCAGTCTCGGTTGAGTGGCCACTTTTGCCTGATTGGTTGGTGTCCAGTAGGTTGTTCTCTGTGAGGAAAGTAGAGAGTTGCTTAAACACAACTCGCTCAAGGGTTTTAGATATGAATGGGAGAAGGGATACCGGTCTGTAGTTGTCCAGAAGAGCAGGATTTAGAAATGTTTTTTAAGCAGTGGGGAGACCTGAGGCTGCTTAAAAGCTGTGGGAAAAATACCAGTGTGAAGGGAGTTATTGATGATGTGAGTGAGTGTCGGAGTTACGGAGGAGGAGATGGTCTGTAGAAGGTGAGTGGGGATCAGGTCGAGTGGACAGATAGTAGGATGGAAAGAAAGGATTAGATTTGAGACCTCTGTCTCTGAGAGAGGGGAGAAAGATGACAGAGAATCAGACATGAGCACAGAGTGGTTGTCAGATTGAGGTGAGGAGAATTGGCTGCTGATAGAAGATGTTTCAGTAATAAAGAAGGTAGCAAAGTCATCGGCTGTGAGGGTGGATGACGGTGGTGGAGGGGGAGGACAGAGAAGTGAGGAGAAAGTTTTGAACAGGGAGCGAGAGTCAGTGCAGTTGTTAATTTTGTCATGGTAGTAGGTAGATTTAGCAATGGAGACTTTATTCGAAAAGGAGGCGAGGAGTGAGCGGTATGTCTTAAGGTCAGAAAGGTTATTTTATTTGCGCCACTTCCTCTCTGCGGCCCTGAGACTAGAGCAGTTCTCCCGGAGGACCACCGATAGCCATGGAGCAGAGGGAGTGGCACGTGCAGGCCTAGATGCGAGTGGGCAGAGGTTGTCAAGACAGGATGTTAGTGTGGAGCAGAGAGTATTAGTAGCAGCGTTAATGTCAAGTTCAGAGAGTTGGGGCAGTGAGGAGGAGACTAAAGAGGACAGAGGGGTAGGGGACAGAGAGCGAAAGTTTCGCCGGAAGGTGACACGAGGAGCCTCACTAGAGGTGCCAGTAGTGATGTTGAGGTTAAAAGTGATAAGAAAGTGGTCAGAGGTGTGCAGAGGGGTAACAGATGCTTTATCAGAACAGCAGTATCGAGTGTAGATGAGATCTAACTGGTTACCAGACTTATGGGTTGCAGTAGTGATCAGTCGCTTCATGTTGAATGATGCCAGCAGTGTGTTAAAGCCGGCAGCGTGAGGTTTCTCTGGGTGGATGTTGAAGTCACCAAGCACAACTCGTGGAGTGCCATCCTCTGGGAGGCTGGACAGAAGCAGATCCAGTTCTTCCAAGAAGTCACCTAGTTGGCCTGGTGGACAGTAAATAACTACAACATGAATTTTAGCGGGTGGGTGACGGTAATTGCGTGAGATTCAAATGAGGTGTAACTGTCAAGAGATGATAAAAGGTTGAATTTCCAATCTTTGGAGATGAGTAGGCCTGTGCCTGCACCTCGACCGACTGGGTGGGGTGTGTGGGAGAGGATGAAATTCGTGGAGAGGGCAACAGGAGTGGCGGTGTCTTTTCGGTTTGATCCACGTCTCAGTTAGAGGCATGAGTTGAAGGTCAGAGTGAGAGGCAATAGCAGAAATGAAGTCTGCTTTGTTTGCAGCAGATTTGCAGTTCCAGAGCCCGATAGGAAGAGAGAGTAAGGAGTCAGAGGACAGGGGAACAGTGAGTTGTGTGACCTCCAGCATGTAGAGCGGGGTTTACGGGTGCAGGTGGTAATAGTAGAGATTTGGAAACACATGGCGAAAACAGAACAAAAGTACAGGTAGAAGAGTAGATACAAACGTAATAAATAATTAGTGAAAGTATCAGAGCATAGACAATACTTAAGTGCTTTGCCGGTGTTTTGCTCGGTGAAGTCGTGCAGGTAGAGTCGCTGGTCTTTACACTCATCGGTTCTCGCACGATAAGGGCTTCACATGAGGGCTGCCGCGGTGTAACAACCAGATTTATACAAACACAACTTTACCTTGTGATTCATTTCAGCAGGCCACGCCTTCTAACTTACTTTCGCTGAGTGTGAAATGCCCCCCGCGATGCCAATCGAAAACAAACGGGAACATACGCAACTTTGCCACGCGATTACTAGTGTTGATTAATATATTAAACAGACCAACGCCTCTTGTTAACTAGCACTATACTGAGACCAATGGAAATATAAGCACAAGCTTACTTACAAGCTGATGTCTTCTTCTGTTGCTTAACTGTTTCATCTGTTCTTTAACTTGACATTCACCAAGATGAGCAAGGTAATTCTTCATGTAGAGGAAACTTGGACTTTTCTGGTCTGCAGTCCATCTTCTTTCTTCTTCGTATATGTCATAACCATTGCCACAGCAGAAGTTAACGCACTATCTGTCTCATCCTCTTTTTCAGCTGTTACTTTATCACACTATATATACTTATTTCACTTTCACAATTTGTAGTCACAAACCTTTTTAGCATATTATCATAGCACAGGCGACTTTTAAGTATATGGTCAGGATTCTTGATGTAATTTGTTTTAGACACTTTCTTTTTGATTTATATAGAGACCAGTAAACCTTGCTTGGAACACAGAACCAGGAGTGGGTGATAAAGCCAAAGCTGAATTGCCAGGCTGAAAAGACCAGAAAACAGACTTCTTGTCATAATGCTCACTCAACAATTATAGTGGTCCTATAGTGGACCCAGAAATTGAAGGCCCTTATCCCTGTCTCTGTCTGTCTAAACACAATAACTACGCAGCATCGTCTTCAGTGTCTGATGAAACCTCTCAATCACACCCTGGGACTCAGGATGGTAAGCTGTGGATAACTGATGATGTACACCAAGCTCCTTTAAAATCTGTTTAAAGTAAAGTTTGTACCACGGTCTGTCTGAATTATCTCTGGAAGCCAAAAAATGGAACAGAACTTGATCAGCTCTCTCGCTACTGCTTTGGCTTTCAGGTTGCGTAAAGGAACTGCTTCAAATGTGCAGCACACATAATGGTTAATGATGCTGATGCTGGTTAATCATACTGATGACCAACCTTGGACTTCAGTAATGGGCTAACACAGTCAATGACCAGACGTTCGAAGGGCTCACTCATAACTGGGATGGGAGTAAGTGGGGTTACAGGAACTTTCTGGTTTGGCTTTCCTGCAAGTTGGCAAACTTTTCAAGCTTTGCAGAAAGCAGACACAGCAGACTTAATACCAGGCCAGTTACACCTAGTGTAACATCTTTGTTACACCTAGATGACCATACATTACATGTTCATGAGTCAGCCTTTTCACATGCGTACGATATCCAACAGGCAAAACTATTTGCTGTTCCTCTTGACAATTTTCATCGTCAGCATCTGGTTTCCATCGCCGCATCAGCAACCCATCATCCCGGGAAATACATCACCCTCGATTTTAGCCTGCTCAAGATCTGCAGCTTAACTTATCACACTTTATCTTAACACACTTTAACAGTGTCACGTCTTCTTTCTGTGCCATTATTAATTGTTTTCTACTGACTTTCTACTGAGAAAATGGTAAACTATGGTCAAGAATGAAGGACTGAGTCGATCGTGTGTCCCTAAGCATGACCACAGGCTTTAACTCAGCATCAGAAAAAATGGAAACAAAGCCCTCTAAAAGAAATGGTTGATAACTTCCTACATCAGCAGTACTTAAGTTCGGAAGAGAATGAGCAAATGCTACACTCTTAGGTTTTAGGTCTCGTCTCTCATTGCACAGAGACTTATTCTTACGAGTACCTCTGGAAATGTTTTCTACCCTAGGAGGGTGCACAGCATGAGATGTCGCATCCAACGATTCAATTACAGGTAGAGGGGAGAATTTTGGTTGTTGCGCTGCGGGAAAAACAGTGCAATGAGTCAACACAAACTCATCAGCCAAAATGGCCGCATTTGCCAAGCAAGTAACCTTTTTTCGTTCAAATGCACCACCAAATTTTCTGGAGTAAAATTCTTAAAGTCTTCTAGGAAGACAAACTCCTGCAACTGTTAACTATAACTGATGTTATCCTGCTAGAAAAACACCACTTATCAAATAGAAGTTGTTTCTCTCTTGCAAACTCAAAATACGATTTGCCGGTAGACTTCTGAAACAAGCTCATACAAGTGTAAAACCACTGCTTAATTGTGTCATAATCCAGAGAAGATTCAATTGGTAGGGCTGAACAAATTTCTTGTGCTTTTCCTGATAGACTACATTGCATCAAAAGAGCCCACATATCTTTCTAACTTTCCTGCGACTCGCTCAAACGCAACAAAGTAAGAATCCACTTTGGCTTTTCTAAATGGCGGTACAAGTTTAATATATCTACTGGGATCAAACGTAATATCAGTTGCTACATGGCTATGCCGTCCAGCTGAAGGACTGGCAACCCCCGACACAGGAGAAGAAATTGATGGAGCCTTGGTACGTGGTAAAGGGACTGGTCCAGCAGTTACGCGCTGAGCTTCTAAAGAAAGTTTTTAATGTTATATCCCTATCAGCTTCTGCTTCAACGGTTTTCAACTTAAATCATTCGATCACACTCCTGCTTTTTTATTTCCAGCTCCAACTCTTTCAACCTCACTGCCAACCTAGGGTCCTGCAAAGCCATAGTGTCAATATCTAATAAACATATACTATCCCCTTCTTTACTTACGGCAGCTACAGGTTTTTCTACCACCTCACCACTATCAGTTTGCTCTGGTAAAATTCCCTTGTTTAACAATTAATCATAAAGCTCTTTTTAATGACCTGTTTAGTAGCCTCTGTAGGAAGATTAACCCTAAAGAAATCTTTAGATTGATACGTATCCGTGAGGGGGAAAAATGGAGGACGGCCTTTTCAACACCATCTGGACACTATGAGTATCTCGTCTTGGTCTGGCCAATAGTCCCTCCTGCTTTCAGGCCTTAATAAATGTTGTTTTTCGAGATATGACAAACTGCTTGGTCATTGTCTACATTGTCTACGACAACTTTCTCATTTACCCTGACAATCTCCAAGGCCATGTGAAACACGTCAGGTCAGTGCTACAAAGACTGATTGAAAACCAATTGAAAAAGGAAAAAAGTCTCCTTCCTAGGATATGTGATAAGTCCAGAGGGTGTCGCCATGGACAACAAAAAAGGTGGATTCTGGGGTTAACTAGCCACAACCAGGCACACAAAAAAATCCAATGCTTTCTAGGGTTCGCCAATTTTTTTCAGATGCTTTATACAGAACTTTAGTCTGGTGGTGGCTCCCCTAACAGCTATCGTAAAAAAGGGAACTAATCAATTCCAAGGACTAAAGAGACATTTCACCACAGCACCCATCCTGCATAATCCAGACCCAGAAAAGGAGTTTGTGTCAGCCAAGAGACTCAATCATCATCAGGCTCACTGGGCCTTGTTTTTCACATTTTAAATTACTTACAGACCCGACTCTCCAAACTCCAAGACGGATGCCTCATCCAGGCTATACAAATCGGAATGCTCATACCCATCTCCTGAGAACATTCTCCCAACAGAGTTAATAGTATCACAGGTTCTAAATCAACCAGGCTCTGTCTCAAGAACCAGCACCTCCCAAATGTCTCACTATTCTGACCTATGTTCCTCAAGTTTTGCGTTCCAGGGTAATCAATCAAGTCCATGCTCTCCCCACTTCTGGCCACCCAGGCATCACAGTGACCCTTCATCTATTATCCAATAAGTTCTGGTGGCCAACCATGCAAGCAGACACCATTGACTTTGTGACAAAATGTGAGAACTGCAATATGTCCAAGTCTCCACATCACTCTCCTGCTAGCCTGCTACAACCTCTACCTATACATTTGACTCCATTTCAGTGTGTTCTGGGTTTTTAACCCCCTTTGCTCCCATGGACTGGTGAACCTTCAGAACTACCTGCAGTGAATGTGTGGATGCAAAAAAGTAAGAAGACATGAAACACCGCCCACATCCAACTCCAGAGGGCCGTTTGAAGAGCCACTGAACAAGCTAACCACCGATAAATCCAACATTCTCTGTACGCTCCTGGTCAATGAGTATGGCTGTCTACCAAGGACCTCAGACTGCGGCTCCCCTGTCACAAGCTCAGTCTCAGGAATGTGGGATTTTGAGACGAATCACTCCAGTAACATACAGACTTAGTCTCGCCTCTCACTATCATATTTCTCCCATTTTCCATGTGTCTTTGTTGAAGCCTCGCTGGTTCCTGCCCGTGACATACTAGCTCTGTCACAAATCTGGCCTCTGTGGCTCCCTCCAGCTGCCACCAGCGAGAACCATCCCTGGAATATTAGAACTACATTTCCCATATACCCCGTACCTGGGCTGCACCCCTCACAGGTGGCGACCATGTTACAATCAAGGACGCTATAAATACTCACCCATTCATTTCCGAAGTCTTGTTTTGCCATATTTGAGTGAATTTTGAGTGAGAACAATTTTGAGTGAGAACAATTCTGAGCATTTTTCTGTTTTTGGATTTCTGTGTATTACCTTGGACTGCCCTTCATTTTGGATTTATTGCAGCCTACCTTTTAGACATTGCTTTGTGTTTTTGGATTACTGTGTTGATTGCCACCTGCCCTGACCATTCGCCTGTACCTTGTTTAAGATTTTGAATTCTCTGTGTTTACCCTGTTTGCTAGTTCTGACCTTTGCCTGTTTGTTCACTCTGTTAATAAAGTGCTGCAAATGGATCCGTATCTGTTACAGATTGTCACCAAATAAAATGCAAAAGATTTTGATATCTTAAAGTGTTGCCATGATGAGGCAATAAATGTATGAAAAAATAGAAACAGGAAGTGGCTCATTTTCTCTGTGTGTTTCGGGGTGTGTGTCTTTACAACTTGCAGTGTATGTTCACTCCTCATGAAGGATGGGTTAAATGCATAGGTCACATTTTGGTTATGGGTAACCATAACTGACAAAAACATGTCACTTTCAATGGGAATTGTTTTTCCTAACAACAGGGGAGGCCAAAGGTCATAGCATAGCAACAGCATTAGTCATTGCTTATGCATAGTAATAATATATTGCACCATATAATTGTGTTTTTATTTATATTATTTTTCTTCCTAAAGACCATGCATTGATGATTAAAGATCATGGATCCAAATAACTATGGCACATAACGTGATTTTTTTTCTCTGTTACAGCCATTTTTCAGTTTGACGAAACTGGCAGGTTCGTTAGCAAAAAACTGAGCTTGAGTGACAATGACATCCAGCAGCTGCCAGAGGATATTAACCAGAGCTAACTTTAACCAGCTGGTAGAGTTTACATTTATGCATTTAGCAGATGCTTTTATCCAAAGCGACTTACAAATGAGGGAACAATAGAAACAGTAGATCAACTGAAAAAAACAACAGCAGTCCTACAAGCATGGTGCCCTTTTCCCTCGACTAGCATGGAGCAAACAAACAAGTT
>JBAJNP010013695.1:0-11829 GCA_036877545.1 Yasuhikotakia modesta | reverse complement strand
TGTGAAAGTTTGAGTTTTGAAGTGAGAAGGTGTGGTTGTGTTTATGTAGCTTTAGAAAAGGGTGTTGTGTTTAGACATTGGGGAACATGGAGGAAACGTTTGTAAAATGTGTTTTAGCATTTGAGACTAACTGTAATAAGATCTCAGTGAAATAGACTCAAAGACTAATGAATGAGGGTTAAATTGTGCGGTTTATTGAGGAGAGATGCGCTGTGACGTTTAGAAGCGATCAAGTGTTTCATGTGTTTACAGCCAAAAATCCCACAGATGTAACACTGATTTGTGATGTCATATCTCCTCATCAGAATATCATGTAGACTTGATATGAGCGTGAGTGGAAGTTGGCTCTTTTGATTCAGACACACATCTGTCTACTAGTTTAACTGTCCTGCTGCGTCCTAGCAAACAATTCGAGTTCCCTAGCAATTGTGAAATTCCTGTTGTGCTGAAATTCCTAGAAATTCCTTATTTTAACCCATTTCCTTGCCATTTCAAAGCAAAGGCTTTCAAATGAACACACCCATGAATCAGTTGGTTACACACAGCCACCAGGTGTGCACACACAATAGTGCTGATAAGTTCACCTGTCTTCAACAGAAATGGACAGTGTCAGAGGAAGAGGCAGAGTGCGGATGAGAGGGGGAATCCAGAGAAAACAAGGTGGAGGAGGAGGAAAAAGGAGAGAGAGAACTGAAGGAGGGGCAGGACATGCACAAAGAAGAAAACAACCAAATCTGTGTAACAAAATTTGTGCTACAATTGTGGACCATGTAATGAACCACAAACTAACACTGAATAAGGCTGTACTGAGAGTATAGCCTAACCTAAGCAGGTATACGGTGGCATCAATAGTTCAGACATCTCATCAAGAATACAACAGAAAATCCATGGCTATATCAGCCACATGTAGCATGTACTATATCAGCAGTTTTGCTATCGATTCATGTATTGTTTTACAGTCAGCCACATGTATTTTGTTTGGCCAACATGGGATTGAAAGTTGAGAGGGGAGGGATTAAGAGGCCCCTTATTCACACAGGAGCAAGAGAGAGAGATCATAGACCTTGTTTACCCAATAATGCATTCAGACTTTCAAACCCATATTGTCAATAATCTCACAATTTTTCTGTTGGACAAGTTTTGTCTCTCTGTCAAAAATAGCCAAAATTCTAATAAAACAGAATCAGACCGTATGATGGTTGTGTTTATGTTCTGACAACAAAATAAGGTTTTTATAAGACATTGTATAGTTTTAACAAAAGTGTTGTGTTAATTGTGTGAAGGGGTTTAAAAAACGGGGCCCTGTTTTCAAAATTGTGCAATAAAAAAGCTGTAACATCAGTCCCTTATCTGCCCTTAGCTCATTAACGCAGATTTAAGGCACTGCCCCAGTGACCAGATACACCTACTGTAGATTCCAGTATGACTTGAAACATCTTTCATTAAATTCTTCTGTGCTCAGACTATTCACACATAATGCACTGCTCACGTGTGAAAGACTTTCATGAGAATTATGTGAAACAAGCTTGATACTCCAAAAAGCTCAGAAAATAAATGTTTTCTTCTATGCTGGTGTGTTTTTAGGTTATAGTGGACATAGAGAAACACAAGATCTCTCAAGATCATACTCAAGATCAGATATAGGTGGTTATACAAACTCCAAATATGATGACATTTACATTTATGCATTTAGCAGACACTTTTATTCAAAGCCCTTACAAATGAAGGGACAACAGACACTAGTAGATCAGTGTCTGTTGTTTTTTCAGTAGATCAGCTGAAAAAAGCAAAATTCACATCATGTTTTAATTACAGATCAGCAATGTATACTGGCTAATACCAGTTAATACCAGTGTATACTGGCTAATACCAGCTAATACCAGTTGCCTTCCTGTTAGCTGGTAGAGCATTGCATTAACACTGCAAAGGTTGTGGGTTCAATCCCAGGGGAAGGCAATAAGAAAAAAATATTTTCAATACCTTGAATTTACTGTAAGTCGTTTTTGGTTAAAAGCATCTGCCAAATGAATAAATGTAACACTCCAGAGAGTTGCCTGTATGCAGATTCTAACCCTTAGCTGATGGCTAATCAAGCTCGTGTGTGCGCCGCTTTACCTTTTGTTGCTCAAATACAGGTGATGTGTTGAAATCTATCATAGATCAGACACAGTGATCTCTCTCTGCTGTCCATGACATTATGTTCTTCATTCCCTCAGTGATCTTCAATCCGCCCCACAGCAGCCTGAGAGAACAGCCCACAGACCTGAATCTGGAGGAACGGAAGAGTGTCAGAGATGTTGTGAGCTGATGTGAGATGTTGTGAGCTGATGTGAGATGCTATGAGCTGATGTGAGATGTTGTGAGCTGATGTGAGATGTTGTGAGCTTCTGTGAGCTGATGTGAGATGCTGTGAGCTGATGTGGGATGCGGTGAGCTGATGTGAGATGTTGTGAGCTGATGTGAGATGTTGTGAGCTTCTGTGAGCTGATGTGAGATGCTGTGTGATGTTATGAGCTGATGTGAGATGTTGCAAGCTGGTGTGAGATGCTATGAGCTGATGTGAGATGCTGTGAGCTGATGTGAGATGTTTTGAGCTGATGTGAGATGCTGTGAGCTGATGTGGGATGCAGTGAGCTGATGTGAGATGTTGTGAGCTGAAGTGAGATGTTGTGAGCTCCTGTGAGCTGATGTAATATGCTGTGAGCTAATGGGAGATGCCGTGTGATGTTGTGAGCTGATGTGAGATGTTGCAAGCTGGTGTGAGATGTTGTGAGCTGATGTGAGATGTTGTGAGATAATGTGAGATGCTGTGAGCTGATGTGAGATGCTGTGAGCTGATGTGAGATGTTGTGAGCTGATGTGAGATGCTTGTAAAAGGATCGGTTTGTAAAAGGAAAAAGAAAAGCTGCAAATAGAGTCACAGACTCTGGTTCTGGTTCTTTAAAAGCTAAGTGCAGAAAATATGAAGAGTCGTATCTTTCTTATGACTTTACTGTAAATGTTGTTGGTGAAGAGGAGAGACCCATGTGTGTCATATGCCTTAAAACGCTCGCAGCAGACAGCATGAAACCCACCAAATTAAAACGACACATTGAGACATTGAGTGCACCCAAATTACGTTCAAAAGCCACTTGCGTTTTTTGAAAGAAAACATGATGAATATCAATTTCAGCAAACTCATTTCGCAAAAACTGTGTTAACAACGGCGAAAACGCAACTGGCTTCGTACAGTGGCATATCGCATTGCACGGTGCAAGAAAGCGCACACCATTGCAGAAGATCTCATTCTTCACGCTGCGATAGATATGGTGTCTATAATGCTTGACGAGACGAGTACCATGAAGTTAAAATCTATTCCGATGTCCAATGACACCGTATCAAGACGAATTGTTGATATTGCTAATGGTTTGGAAGAACAACTCGTTGAGAAAATAAAAGGAAAACGCTTTGCCCTTCAGGTTGACGAGTCCACTGATAGTAACAGGGACAGTTTATTAATAGCATATGTGCGCTTCGTTGATTTAGACGCATTAAATGAGGATTTGTGATATTGTCTAATGACTGAAACAATTGTTTTTATTTTAAAAATCTAGTGTTTTTCACTGCAATTCAATAAAAAAAATGTTTAAAGAGACTTTGGAATAGAGATTACATGTAAATCGGGAATCAGAGGTGTTTTTGGGGATGGGTTAGGGCGCCAGGTTTAAAGGGGGGCATGCCCAAAAAAGTTTTAGAACCACTGCCTTAAAATATTTAAAGCGAATACAAGTTTAAAGTTTTACAGCTTAGTGTATTTCCTGAATAAATTAACCTGTTTATTAATTATTGCAGGATTGTGGATTTGATGATTGTCTCATTATTGTAAGTTGACAAAATGGTATATCTTATTTAAATACAAAGCAAAAAAAAAAATTATATTGGTTGGTATTAAACTGAAATTAAACTGAGCAAAGTACATCAAAATACAATCGCTGACCATATGAGCAAAGTCTTAAAAAGTTGCTCATAGCCAAAAAACCTTTGTTCAACTGTTTTTCTCTAGCCTGATATCCTGAATCTGTGGTCACAGAAGCGGCTCTCCTGCTCACGGTGAAAACACCTCACATAAGCCCCTTTATCACACAAATGATGGAGTGGTTTGAGGAGTCTGGTGAATACGCACTGGTTTTTGAATACCCTCATCCCTGCCAGACCCTCACCAAGTTTGTCGCCCATCAGGATGGTCTGAGCCAAAGAATAGCATGAATTTGAATGGGTCAGGTGGTCCTCGCTGTGCAACACTGTCATGAGCACAGCATCTTTCACAGGGAAGTGCAGTCAGACAACATCCTGCTCAATGAAATCACTTCCAGAATCAAGTTGATTTACTTTGGCTGTGCTTGTCTAATTAATCCTGACAGCATTGAAAGGAGGAAGTATTCAGGTGAGCTGCCATTTTGTGTTACTGTACTGTAAGAGTGTCAATCACTGTCTCTTGAAATTTTGCTCTATGAAATGACAAACAAACTGGTGCCCTTTCACAAGACATTCAGACAGAAGCAAGCAATCTTGCTTGCTGATACACTGATCTACGCTTCCAAAACCAAGATGTATCAAAAGGTGAGAGATTATAAAACTGTCTGTTATTTTGTTCACTCAAGATGTAGGCGACATTTTATTAGGAGAACAGCTAAAATCTAAAAATGTCACACCTTGAGAGTGAGTAAAATAACAGCAAATTGTGATGTGTGGGTGAACTACTTTAATCCACAAAGGTGATGCATTATGGTTATTTGCATTATGACAATGTTTAGAACAGCCCAGATGGATGTCTAACTTTGGAGCAGTTCCTAAAACATAAATGGTTTAGACACGTTCACTGCCAGTTTCCACCCATCTTCAAATCCAGTGAAGTTATGTACCAGACAGACAGCAGAAAGGATTTTTTAAATATAAAAACAGACTGTAAACATTGTAGTATATTGTAAATCTTGTAATATAGTGTAAATGTTGTAGTAAATTGAAAATATTGTATTATAATTTGATCTCTAGTTGTTATCAAAGGTTTGTACAGATGCTCTGCAACAACAACTAAAAATCTGTGAATGAAAATGTATTAAACTTGAACAGAATTTTTAAATAAAGGTGCATAAAAGATTTACACTGTTTTTCTCTACACTTTCTGCACTCAGGCAAACAAGCCTGTAGCACATCAGGCTGAAAGCTCCACTAGCAAGTAAACAGATTATTACTATTGGTTTAGTCATTTATTAGGAGCAGTTTAGTGATAGTTCATAGCAGGATAACTGTCTGTAAACGGTCAAGATTAAGTGTGTTGGATGGTTAACACCATTAAGGATGTTTTAATGCTATCGTTTGATCTCCATGTACAAATGTCATAAACACACAAAGAAACGGTTTTTAGCTCATATAAAATTATATAAAACAAAAGAAAATATATAAAACAAAGGTGAGAATTCAGCATCTGAATAAAAAAACAATTCAAAGAGCAATTCAATTACAAATCGAAAAATAATAAGCGTGAATCAAAAAATTAAAAACACGGGTCTAAAAATATTGCACAACACTTAAACATGAATTCAACATTCTCCGAATCACAAACAAAATCACTTTTTTCCGTCACCATGTTTTGCGCTTCCGTTTCCAAAAGTGAGTTTTATGTAAATCAGAGCGGGATTCAGCATCACCATTGAGCCACTGGTCTAGAGCGACAGCTGCTCTTCTAGCCAATCAGTCGAGGGGGGAGTTGACGTCACTTCGGTGCGACTCGAGTTGCTATTTTCACGTTTGTAGTGTTGAACACCATAGTCTGCAACTCTGGACTGTTTTCCTTTATTCACAGGATGTACCATAACCAAGCAGTTATATAACCCTAACCCTATATATAAACAACTACAGATATTTTAAAACTACATATTTATTGTAAATACATGCCCACCAAAATCAAGTATTTAGTGCAAGAAGGTGTAAATAAGGTGTCAATACTTGTACGGACAGTTATGTCACTAAGAAGTGTTGTCTAACTGATGTTAACAATTCCGTACAGCGTTGACGGTGTTTATATGAATAATTTGCCATTTGCCAAAATGCCATGACATTTCACATACGTGTAATGTGTGACAGATGAAAGCTATATGCGTTTTGGTAAAAATAAAATTTCATATATACCTTTGATATATATGAAATTATATGAAAAATTATATATATTATATGAAATTATATGAACCCAGGAAACCTCACGACAGTCAAAGGGCATGACCAATTGCACTTCGCCCATATCGCATTAAATGAATGAGGTATTATCATGACAACACGTTTTTTATTTTAATGATTGAGAACTCTACAAAACTAACCAAACGTGTGATGTAAATTCATTTTTGCGGACCGAATTCTCGGTAAAACTAGCGAGGCTTGTAAAAGTTAGCGAGGAGTTAGCGAGCTTGATAGAATACCCTGCAGACCTCCATCATCGGGGGCTTCAGGAAACTGTTTATTATTATTAGGGGTTCAAGTACGAAGTGCTGAATCCCTATTGTAAATGTTAGAATTTTTATTATTATTATTATGTGGATTTAAAAAGCCCTGAGGGGCCAAATAAGTCAAAATCAGTAGTGGAAAATCAGTAGAAGTTAATAGACACCTAACAGAAATGAATAAAATTAACGAAATAAGGTGACGGATGAAATGATGAAACAGTATATTTAGCCACAAGGTGGCGGAGTGTCCTGTGCTTTGAAATGACATGCGTTCAAAGCAGAAAATCCCAGTAAGACTTTTATGCAGAACCAGTGAAACAAATTGTGCACAAACTCAGAACAAATGACTTTGAACTTATTATTTTCTTATTCAGTTGCATCTGTTCATATTCCCAGATAAGAACATTAATCAAGTTAAAGCTGCTGTTGATCTGACCTCTGACCCTTCAATAGCTGATTTTATTTCCAGCAATTATGTGACTCAACATTCCTCCATAAACAGATATAATCACAGAAAACAGGAAACATTCAAATGACATGAGCAGGACAAGATATAAATACAATATTTAGGGGGAAAAAAATGTTTCATGTTAATAAAATACCATAATAAAATAAGCCTCAACGAGTTTATCAGGATTAATGTTTAATGAAGACTTTCTATAAAACAAAGTTAAACAAACTTGATTGCCCAATAACATTGTCATTTATCAAGCAACAATGCACAAAAAAACAATTAGGACGTAAATTATATGTGGATTAATATATTATTCATAATTTCTGACATAAAGGCATCAGACAGAACTTTATGTAAAACTTTGGTCAGATATGCAGCGTGTGAACTGTGACTAATCTATGCGCTTTTATACGATTTTTAGAATAAATATTAAGTACAAAAGCACAAAACTCTTCATCGGAACTTTCACTGCAGGAACCTTTGAGATGAAATGTGTTTATTCTTTAACTTTCTGAAGTGATTTATTAACACATCACTAACCCCTGTTCTTCATTTTCTCCAAAAACACAATTTCCCTCTTTTTACAGTGAGGGCTTTCTGCCAAAGGCCTTGTGTAGTCTGTCTGTTTGTCTGCGGCCAGTCTCTTTTGTTCCTTGGAATTTGAAATGGGAATGTCAGTTGTGTAGGAGATGTATGGATTCTCCCAGAGGGCAGAAAGGGAGGGTGGGTGTGTTTTAGGGGGACAGGAGCTGCAGAAAGCAGTGATGCCTATAATAGAGTCATCTCATTAAAATATAGCAGACATGATTTCAGCACTGCCTTACATCACTTTAATATGTCAGCTGTTAGATTAGCTTCCAGTGGTTTTCAGTTGTGTTTTCCCTCTCTGAACATTTCTGAAAGAGATGACAAAAACTGCTTCCACACGGTGTGCCAGCAGAACAGAGCAAGTGTCTGATCAGGAAGTGTGTGGAGAGACGTCCTGCTGCTGAAGACACCTCCTCTTATTAACCCAGAGCTAATGCTTTTCACTTTCACTGGTTTTCTGCTTTTAATGCTCATAAAGTCAAATACTGGTACTTATATTAACATTTTATATACATAAAGTTTTCTAGTGGTTGTTTTGGTAACATTTGTACATTAACATTTAGTTAACAAAACTGTTGGTAACATTTAGTAACAAACTGTTACTGGGTCTTTGTTGAACAGGTGGACTGGTGAGAGAGAGTTTGTGTTTTCTCTGCCTGTAATTCACTTATCACACTCCCTGACACACACTCTGCTTCCTCCTGTTTCAGCTTCACAAACTCGTCTCATCCGTCTAATAATGGGCAGAGTTTCTGCCTCACATTCTCACTTATTTGAAAAGTAGACACATGTCTGCTTGTGTCACATGACCTGACCTGAAGCAGCCATTTCCTCTTATAGGGGAGGAAGAAAAGAGAGGGAGTGTTGTGAAAAGAGTGTCTGTAAACTTTGCCAGCAGAAGAGCGACTGGATGATCTGAGGAGAAACACAAATCCTGTAGATGAAAGAGAGAGAACAGAGCGAACGGTCAAACGTTACGTATATCATTACAAAATAGCTATAGTGTGTATTATACAGTAGTATGTAATTTTATATATATACTGTATATAACAAACTTCTTAACTCACATCCCACTTGCTATATTGAACTAGTTAAGCATTTTCCAGTGTACATATTGTTTTCATGAACCATTTCTCTGGACTTTGAACTGCTGTTTAAACTGCTTTCCTCACACCTGCTTATGTTTAACAGTCAGTCACTGTTCCGGGACCTGCACTTATTCACACAGCCATTTTAAAGTCACCTGTTCTCGAGTCTCAGGGTCATTTTAATAACAAACTTTTAACAAGAAACACTGGGGCTGTTACTCACTGATGGTGAGCTGTCACACTGTGTGCATTACTCTTACATAAACAAGCAACACTTTCCTCATACTTGAAGAAATGCCCTCAGCTACTGAATTTAATTAAAAACCATCAACATTTCACTCTGAGCCTCTTCATCTACTGCTTCACAGGGTTTCTTCGTCTAAGGTTTCACAGCTGAACACAGGTGTTTTGTGTGATAAAAGCAGAAACTTTCAGCACATTTAAATGTAGTCAAAGCAAACATGGGCATGTGTGATGAAAACTGACTGTCAGGCAGGATTTCAGATATAAAAAACACCACTGCATCATTGTGAAGATGATGCATATAATGGAACCCTAGTTTCGTTTCCTTCATACATCAGTTGTTTCAGTCTGTGGCATTTCAAAGCGTCCACGTCTTCAAAAATAGACAAGCTCTTTCATTCAAAGCCGCAAAGGCTGGGATGGGTGCATGTTGTAATTTAACCTCCCAGGATAATTGATGCAAACTTTTTGGAGCCTATAATCTCTGAGCTAAAAATTTTATATCAATATTTGACATCATTTATAATTCATAGGGCTTAACAAAGAACACCAATGTCACGTGGCGGGTTTCGAACACGCGTCTTCTGATGGGAGATGCGAATACTCTACCGCTTAGCCACAGGAGGGAGTTAGTGAAACCCAGAGACGACAAGGCTTGCCTCAAAAAAATCCAATAAAGGGGTTTATTGAAAAAAAAAATCACAAAGTACAAAATAAAGACTTAACGGCCAAAATAAGAAACAAAACCACGGGGAAGTAACCCGGAAAAGAAAACTTACAGCAAAGGACGTTTCACAAAACCACTGGTAGACTTACTGGCTGTCGCAATTACAATATCGAAGCGCTGATCAGTGGATAGTAGGCAGCGATAAACTAGAAACAGGTGGTAACAATAATCCAATCAGTAATTGGGGAAATAAAAACAAAGACAAAATCAAACGAACTCAACAGTGGCCACTAATGGTCAGAAAGGGTAATGGCGAAAGCAGAGTGTGACAACCAAATTGTCTACTTCTTACTGTAAGATTCATAGCTGTAAAATAATAACTCAAACATATGAGATTGTTACCCTGTTGCAGCTGTTACCTTGAGGCACTACTTATAACTATAAAGTTACTTTCATTCTGAATGAATGTTATTATTTGCTGTACATGTTTTAGGTTATTTCTCTACAATGGATTTACTACAGGTCCTGCTGCTTTCTGTGATTGTGTGTCTTCCCACAGTGACAGTGCTCTGACAGTGCTCCGCCAGTGCTCCAGTGCTCAGTGCACTGACAGTGCTCCAACAGTGCTCCAGTGCTCACAGTGCACTGACAGTGCTCCGACAGAGCAGAACTATGTTAAGATGTGAGCTGTGTTAATGTGTGAGCTGTGTTAAGCTGTGTTAAGCTGTGAGCTGTGTTAAGCTGTGAGCTGTGTTAAGCAGTGTTAAGATGAGAGCAGTGTTAAGATGAGAGCWGTGTTAAGATGAGAGCAGTGTTAAGATGAGAGCAGTGTTAAGATGAGAACTGTGTTAAGCTGTGAGCTGTGTTAAGCTGTGAGCTGGCCGTTCTCTCACACTTGAGGACAGTTTCTCTCACTAAAGGATCAGCATGAACGCAACAAAGCTTACTGACTTCCAGCCTGATCCAACGTGTGAGACAAACTAATGTTCACCCTAAAAAACCTGGAAGCAACAATGTCTAAACCTATCAGAGCCCTCTAAACCTGTCCCTTCCTCCATTCACATCTGAGCATCCTAAATTATTCTCTCACAAATTCATCACAAAATAATTTTTAACTAGATGTGTGAAAATGATTTACATGTACCTAGTAACAGTAAATGAGGAATAATTGCATTCAAAAGGCCAAATTTTACAGTAAACTACAAAAACAGTAATATACTGTAAAAACTTGCATTGCAAATTACATTCTGGCTACAAATTTGACACTTTTTAGCCCTCTACACTGAAAGACTGTCCTATATAACACCCTACACCTCTTTTACACGTTTACCAATATAGTCCTCATTAGATGGAGACACTGATCATTAGATATGAGACCTGCTGATTACTGAGACCAGCAGAAATAACCGTATCTGACTGCAAACACATTCAAAACACCCCTTCACCTGTTCTGCTTTAGTCTGACTTCATGTAAAGCTCTGACAGAACGAATGCAGGTTTGACTCATCAGGATGAGTTCTGCTGGCTGCTGTAACGGCATGTATCACGGGTGGCCAATTTTTTTTAAATGAATACCATAAAAAAATGTGACTTTTTTTAAGTAGCTCACAAGCCAAACTCGTGTAAGGAACCCCTGCTGTAGATAAAGATCATCATCAGTGTCCTGAGGCATGAGCAGAGGTGTGTGCTGTCACCAGGTGTGTGACGCTACTGCTGCTACAGTCCAGCAGTTGTATGGCAATATTAATAATCATCTGCATACTTTTAATGAGGTTTGGTTTTGTCCTGTGAAGGATCACGGCAGCACAGGCTTGTGCTGGAAGTCTTCACACAGTCTTTGGGGTGGGTCTGGAGTTTGTGTGGGGTGGAATGTCTCTTGTTTTGTACTTTCAGCACTGCATGACTGCTCAGATATTAACTTATCCTGCAATTTATTCCAAACTAGATGTCATATTTTTTAAGCTAACCTGTATTATTATATATTTGGCTGCTATAGTTGGCAGTAATTTCCACTTTAGTGCCAAGGGTTATAACTACAATTAAACACTGAATATACAGAAATAAAGCGTTTATGCTAAACACCGGAAAAGCTTCATCCTGAGGAAGTTCTGTTATGCTTTTCTTCTTTCATCAATGCTTTCTTGCTTCACTTTATCAAATAGCTGTAAAGTGCTTTGTGTGCTATCATTAACATGAACTGTTTTTGTTTTTGGAACTTTAATTCTGTTGGAATGATCTTTAATTCTGTTGGAACGATCTGTAATTCTGTTGGAACATCTTTATTTCTGTTGAACGATCTTTAATTCTGTTGAA
>JBAJNP010013694.1:0-10540 GCA_036877545.1 Yasuhikotakia modesta | reverse complement strand
GCTTTCTGTCGCGTGCCTGAGTACACAGACGGACTTTTCTCCCACGCCACCAAATTAGATGCATCATGGAACAGGTGAATATTGACCAGGTCAAAGGCACTGAAAGACAGACGGACAGAGAGATAAGTGTTTTAAAACACACATATCGTTTGTGTTTTATATATGTATATATTTACACAACATATCGTCTGTGTTTTATATATGTATATATTTACACACACATATCGTCTGTATTTTATATATGTATATATTTACACACACATATCGTCTGTATTTTATATATGTATATATTTACACACACACATCACCCTTGGCAGCTAACACTGCTTCTACAAGTAAAACATTTGTGTTAGGAGCTGACATTGAGAGCAGTAATGTGTTTTTAAAATGACACAAGCTGAACATGTTCAGAAGAGAAGCATGCTAAACCCTGTTACAACTCTGTCATCATTTCATTACCCTGCGGACCAGAGCCCTTCTGTACTGAATTACATTAGTGTCTCCCTCTCTCTCTCTCTCTCTCTCTCTCTCTCTCTCTGTCCGATTCATTCTGGACAGGTTTATCTGCATGTAATGGTTTGTGTCGTCTGTCATACAGAGCTGCATGCTAACGTGATTAGCTGTAATCTAATCCGGAGGACTGACTGTAGAGTGAGCAGCTCTCTCACCGCAGGCTGATGGAGGAACCATCACTGCAGCTGCCAGGAATTTAAGGTCACACTTGTATTAAAGTCTAATCCTGGTTCAGAGGTTTTCTTCAGATCAGACAGATGGACTCTGTGAACATAACCCTAACCATTTATGAATCAACTCTTGACTGTAGCCCAGATGGTTAAAGAAACAGTTTAGCACTTCAAAACAAACGGGTCCTTTATAACGCATGTGACTTTATTTTAAGGGCTCAGTTCAGGTGACTACATCAGGTGTGCTAAATATTTGCTGTTGTGTATTTTTGTTGTGTAGAAGTGCAAAAGGAAAGCTCTATAGCATCAATACAGATGAATGCTACGCCTCTGATGAAGGAGATGCTGTGTCACATACACTCACAGATATCAGTGTCATACACACAAAACTCACCAATCTGCCAGAGTCCAGCGGGTTCTGATGAAACCTTTTCTGGACCACTTACACTGCAGGAAGACAAAACCCAGCAGAACATCAGATTAATACTGTACATCACCATCACCTCATTAGACACCCCTTCACCCACAAGACAGACATGTAACCTGGATATTAACAGCACAATATAACATGTAGTTCAGAGCTGAGCTGAGACTAATATGTGACATCAGAAAGGTGCTGTTGTTGCGAAGACATTTATTTGCAGTTGTGTTCCAGCAGTCGCTCTTTTTGGAGAAGTTGTGACTTCTCATTTCAACTGTAGCACAGCGAACTCTTTAGATCTCAGGAGATCAGAAGAAATTTCATGTGATTTAAAATGAGTTTCAGTTAGACAAGACAGAGAGCACTCTGTTCCCACCCGCAGCGGTGTGTGTGTGTGTGTGGAATGACTCCAGTAAATCATCCAATCAGAAGGCTGATCTCCCTCGTAGCACATGACGGCCACATTGCTGTTATTAAATGAGAGACAAATTGATGCTGTGTCTGATTACCAACCTAAAAAATAAAATAACCTCTCTTTCTAATGGAGCGTTAACTACAACGATGAATAAACTAATTACCGGCTGGATCACATAATTAGAAATTGACTAATTTTATTTAAAAACTCAAATGAAAAGCCTGAGAGCAATTTGTTTGCTCCTCACATCTCTCAGATGAGATTAGAGCAAAATGAACTGTATCAAATTCAATTACATTTGCATACTTGAATTAATCCAAAAGCTACAGCACGGCCGACTGTACTTCAGGAGGTCAACAAGCTACAGCACGGCCGACTGTACTTCAGGAGGTCAACAAGCTACAGCACGGCCGACTGTACTTCAGGAGGTCAACAAGAGACAGAGGAACACAAAGCATCACTACATCTCTGAACAAAAAACACACACATGCAACATACACTGTGATTATATTGATAAACAAACAGCTGAACGTTCATTACGTCACCTTCATCAGCAAATGAAGAAGACTTCTGACCTCAGTTCACCTCAGAATAGTCTCATATATTTTGGTGAACATATGCTGTGCTGGTCTCCTGAATCTGTGGTCCGCAGATGAATGAACAGCCAACAAGTTTGGAATGACACAAGAGTAAGTGAATAATGACAGATTAGACTTCAAGGTGAACTGGCCCTTCAAATATGGTTCTACAGACAGAAATGAAAATATCACAGCCAATCTCGTTTCTGTGACCAGTGGAGGGTCACCGTAGTGGACACTAGAAAGGTCACAACGTGTTGAAGGTGACAGTGATAAATGGATCTAGGCAGGGCCTGGACCAAACCTTCTAAATATGGACACACAACGTGGTCTACAGGAGCAAGAGAACTTCATCATCCCATCTCCAGCATCCATTGAATCAGGAGTCCCGTCACAGGCCACTGCTGCTGGGTTGGGATGTTTCTGCAGGCCGCTCTCATCCGCTGACCTTTCTAACATTGTGCTTGAGAGATCTGCACATCTCATAAATAACAGAGCAGCTGCGTCCACAGCCAGACACAAGCACCGCACAAGTAATAACTAATAAACACAAGCGCAGATGGATGAGGACCAGCGCGGATCTTCTCCATCTGTCACTGTTCTATCACCCGGGTCACATTCAGAACGACTGAGGCTGATGCTGATTGGTGGGTGGAGTAAAGCACCTTCTCCATGAGGACACACACAGATCATCTGTGCCAATTGTTATTATTTTGTCTTCTGGGAAACTTGTGAATGTCTAACTGTCCTTCAAAAGCTACTCTGGACATTTCTATATTTCCCAGCAGACGAAATATAAATAACAACAATTTCCACAGATCACCCTGTGTAAAGGTCTACATTTCTTATCTCCTAATGTGGTGTTCTTCCTTTTTCAGTGTCAGTGAGGGAAGGGTTCATAATCACTGCTGAGAACAACTTAAACGGGCAGAACATGCTGGAAACCCACAGAACATGCAGAACTTGGAGCATGTTTTTAATTAAAGTGAACTCATAATTAACTGTCACAAAACACACAAACAGCTGGTGACCAATGAGAAAACGACACAGAAAATTAAGAACCAGTTGATTTAAACTTTTTAACAGGTTGATTTAATTCAGTCATTTAAATTAGCTTAAAAAACAAAAATGACGCCTCTATGAGGAAGACCTTGCAGATTGTGTGTAAACTGTATGTGAACGATACAGTTCTAAACAAGTGAAACAAACACAGAATATCCAATATGAGTTCAAATCGGTTCCAAGAAATCAGTGATCTGGATTCATCATAAGGTGCAGTGTGAATGCTCAGTGCTTCAGAGTCACTGCGTTTCCACTTTTACTTCATTATGAATCTTTTTCTCAGGCAGAGGTCCTGATAACACAGAGATGACAGACAAAAATGTAAACTCAGAATCAAGCTTTTCACCAAAGATTGTCATCAGAATATTATCAGACATCTGCCTGGAAATGCATGTGCTGTTCTCTTATTCAGCTTCTGAATGAATGTGTTCCCATTCACGCTCAGAACTCACTGCAGACTGTGTCTGTGTGTGTATGGAGCAAGATGGAGTAACGCCTCCCATACAGAGGGAAAGGCTGAAACTAAAGATTCCATTTTAATTCTTACTTTCGAATTGTCAGACATCCACACAATAAGCCCTAAACACAAAGACACTGAGCCTTTCATTTTAACAACAGATAGTTGTTAAAGCTCCTGAATACAGTGGTTAACTGTAACTGAACTCACTCTATAATAAGAGCTTCTCACAGTGAAGAACTATTAACCTCAGTTTACACATTAAGAACAACACTGATATGTTAACATATCATTAGTTCATAATGACAAAATATATATTAAAGGCACAATCCTCATACTAGAAATAAGGCAGAAGAGAGAAAGCACATAAGCAAAAGGCCAAACATCGTCTCTCTTCATCTAAACATCTTGTCTTACAGACGCTGGTAATAGCATTCCTGTAGGGAGGTAGATGGATGGCGAATCCGGGCGGTTTCATCTACTAAAAGACAGCATAAATCACGCAGAGCGAAGCGGATGTAGCCGAGGTTATCGCCAGCATGAGGAACCTGCATTAAAGCATTAGTGAAATTAATTCATCTTTCATAAGAGGTTTGGGCTGTATCTGTGATCTACGATAACAACCAATTTCTCACTACTGAGTGAGAGAGAGTGAGAAAGCCCTTGACAGACACACAAATCTGCTGCTTTAGGAGACCGTGCAGCTCTTCAGAAAAACCAGCACTGGTTCACCAGCTATTCCTGTGATGGCACGTTTGTGTCTGTTGAAGGTATTATTATGCGAGGGCAGCCGAGTCTGTTGGCATATATTTACAGGGTGGAGTGCAAATGTAACTGACACACACACACACACACACACACTGATGTCACTGATGTTACTGTAGAAAAATAGCTCAGACATATCAAATACATTTAGTTTAAATGGTCATTTTCATTAATCAATATCTAAATCATTACAGGGTCTGAATGAACTGACATTCTTTAAACATATTGTAGAGTAACAGCTACAGCAACTGCTGAACTGAGACTCAAGTGAGAGACCTTCTAATACAGACTCCTTCCTCCAAATAGCTGTAATTTTGTATAATGAAGGAAAGCACAGATAAAACCTGGATGTTTTGCCATAAAAATTTAAATCTCAGTGATGTGTGAGAAAGCAAACGCACCTCAGGAAAATAATCTCGAGGAAACTTCTCCTTCTCCACCATGGAAGAGCTCATGAGGGCGTCAGAGCAGATCTCTCGCCCGACCACCTTCCTGAACTTCTTGACTGAAATCAGACAGACCAGAAAATCATCATACAAAAACACGAGGCGTAAAGCAGGGAGCTCAGGCCCTTTATCAGACAACTGCGCCACCTGTTGCTTAAACGCTGAGAAATCAGCAATAAATCCATGTCAACGACATAAGAAACATGCTACCGTTTCTTTATCATATGTGTGGAAGAAGCAGACCGCCACAGCCACAAATAAAAAATGAAAAGAAAAAACTCCACACATCTCTGTGACGTGACACGCAAGACCTCTGGTTAAAAAACTGGTTCCTTTAAATACATTTTAGAAACATTAAGAATTTTTCTTTTGTTACATTTCTTTTTGATGCAATTTCACCCTCAAAAGTCATTATCATAATTAATGAAACATTTTAATAGAATTTGACTTTTTTCTCAGTAGCTCTCATTAGATTCATAATACTATAATACACTAATTTATTAGTTGTACTAAAGTAAAAAAGAGATTTTTGTGCATTACTGTAAAAAGAATTTTGAGAGTAAATATACTGAAATGATAGGAAATGACAGGTGTGAAATGACAAGTGTGATGCCCCTGCAGGACAGTAGAGTGATTGCACTGGTGATTACAGCCATCACACAGGAGCTATTCTAAGATGTTATTGATATTCTAAGGTGTTTAAGAGCTCAGAGTGGGGCTGAAGGGCCAGTGAGGGCTAATGCTGGTGCCACTGGAAAGGGAGCGATGAGGGCTAATGCTGGTGCCACTGGAAAGGGAGCGATGAGGGCTAATGCTGGTGCCACTGGAAAGGGAGCGATGAGGGCTAATGCTGGTGCCACTGGAAAGGCAGCGATGAGGGCTAATTATTAATGTGACCGCCGGAACACACAACTTCTGACACCAGTCGCTGATGAGGTCACCACTAACTGTCCAATAGCTGGAGTGCACCATTAACAGGCACTGAAATCTCATGTATTAAATGCCAGTGATAAGAAGCATAACTGTTTCCTATCTTAGAGCTGCTGTGCACACTGACTGTGCTGCTTTTGACAGAAATGGTCAAAAGCAGCACAGTCAGTGCTGACACTCCACTCCATCTAAGATAGAAAAAAAGGGCTTAACACATCTGGAGCTGGACACACATACCTTTGAAATCAAACTGCTGGACGTTTTTTAAAGAATCGTGAAGGAAGTAGCAACATCCTAGTGCCTGAAAGAGGAGAAACAAAAACTGTGTCAAATCTACAAGCAGACATGTGTACAGTAAAATCACTGAGATTTGTATATTTCCTCTGGGGTCGCTTGTGTAAACTACACTGTAATGAGAACAGTGTTGCTATAGGGTTGTGTCTATAACACTCTGCTATCCAGACATGACTCTAATGTTTACAGTTAGATAACTAATGCCTGACTTGGCAAACAGTAGTCTTGCACAAAACGTACAGAAATAGATGACATCAACCATTTTCACAAACACAAAACTCAAAACAACATTTCTTATGAATTTAATGAAAAGGCTGCAACAAAGAATTCTGACACGATTCTTTTCTGATTTGACGAGTTCCCAGCGCTTAAATATAACATGTAAATTACAGCAGGAAGCGTGAGGCGCAGAGTTTAGCATGACCAAAGATTTACCTCAATAGGATTATATTCTTAATTTTTACTCAACAATCAGACAGTTTTCTCAGTGTGTGGACGGTTCAAACAAATGGAGCCGGGCTCAGCATGAGGCTCCGGGGATTTGATGCGCTTCACAGTTCACTAACTGCTTCTCCGAGGGGCTTTTCCACCTCCACAGCTCCAGCGGGGAAGAAAAAACAAGAGCACCTTGCACTTGAGGCTCAATGCAACAGCCCAAAACTGTGGGTTAATACTTTCTATAGTGCCCTAAAGCTCTCACCCCACATCTATGGAGAAGGACGCTGGGAAACCACAAAGGTCAGAGCATACGCCAATGTGACATGAGAATGATCATACAGTTGAGAAAAGATGACCTTGGAGAAGGTGAGAAATGGATTGAAAGGCCATCCGAAGTTCTCAGGTTTTTAAAGGAGCTTTAATCTTATGAACCAAGCACAAAAATACTAGGAAAATATTTATATATGGGGACAGACTTGTGATATTTCTGTTTTAATTTTGATTCATTGAAATATTGATCTGATCAAATAATGAAGCAGTCAAAATATTTGTATAGTATATATTACATGCAGTTTATTTCAATTAACTACAAAAAAGTCTAAATATTAGGAGAAACACTCCAATTATGAAAATGGTTATATTTGACGCTGCCAAAGTAGGTGAGATAATGACAAAGATAATAATGATGCTAAAGAGGATGATGATATTGTTGATGAAGGTAATGAAAGTGATGATGATGATGAGAGACAGAGAGAGAGAGACAGAGAGATAGAGACAGAGAGAAAAAAGGGAGCTAAAACCTGATGATATAAAAACGTTTCTAAGGTAATTCTAAGGATCACAACAGGTCATATATGAATATAAATGAAAATCTCTTGACTGTATCTTTAAATTAAAAATGATCTGTTAAGTAATACAGTTCATAGATAATAAACACCAAAATGTGTGTTAATCACATCATAATATAAACTCTAAACATAAGCTCTAATAAATATTTACTGCTGAAGACCCTCGTGAGACTCTATTATATTACCAGCCAGCAATTACTCCATTTGTCCTGCAGTATGACAGACATTAAATGTGAACGGGGGCTGGGTCGCGTCGACAGAAAGCTCCTCTTACAATGGCCAGTGTTATTGATTACCTGCCAGATTCACTTGAAATAATTAAAAGCATACTTTACATATTTATAAAGTAGACTGTCACAAGTGCTACTTAATTTTCCATTACTAAGATGCTCTCTCTGTGGTCGGGGGGAGGTGACAGGAAATGAGTCATTGTAGTAATTGCAGACAGAAAGACAATAACTGGCCATAAAGGGTGATTTTATTGGCCACCCTGAAGATCTGTGATCTGGGTTTCAACTGGACCTCACAGATCAGATTTAAAATAAAATGTAGGATAAAAAAAACAGCACATCTCAGAGCACAAATGTTAGCAGCCATATTTACTTACCAAGACATATTTCTTCTCAAATCCAGTATTGAACTTCAGGGAATAATGCAGCTGGTTGAGTTATCTGATCTGTAATAACCAGGCAGAAATCTCTACAGCCACATCCTGATAACCATTAACTAACCAACCAACAATGTTCAGTGTAACATTTACTCCATGGACAATTTCAGCTTTTATTAAAGCACAATAAAGAGATAAACATTCATAATTTAGGTATTTAATTACTAATAATTAGTTATTATTGAAGTACTTTTGATATCATTTTTTTCTGCAAGACACTGGTACTCACGTTCATTGCCCCTTTATGGATTTTCTGTGTCTCACACACGCACACACACACGTCTCAGACAGAATGGTTTACATAGGAACCTTCCTGTAGCTCAACTGGTATAGCATTGCGTTAGCAGCCAAAGGTTGTGGGTTCGATCCCAGGGAATGCAAGCACTGATTAAAAACAAACTTTTTAAAACATTTACTGTATTATTACTGAATTTACTGTAAGTTGTTTAGGAAAAAAGTGTCTGTCAACAAATAAATGCAAATGTACATTCTGTACAATGTGTATATAGCATCCAATATACAGTAATTATAATCCATTCAATATAATTTTGACTTTCAGATAATTCTCTATGATTTATTTCTATTTATTCAAGTTTGTAGCTTAATGGGTACAAAGTGAAACAAATGATGCATTCTGTTAAATAATTTCAATATCTGCTAAATTAAGCATCGTTTTGACTCACATTAGTGAGTCAAACATACATGCTATAGATATGAATCACACCTCAAATAATACAGGAGTGACATGCTATTAGTTTACTAAGCGCTTTATCAGGCTAACATCAACCACTCATAACACAGACATTATTCAACATTATTCACTATACACCATTTCAATCTGTGTTCTCCTGCATTACAGACACCGTTTGACACGTCAGTGCAGCTGCAGTGACATGCACACAAGCTGCTGCATTTGATGCACAGCTGCTTCTCAGGCCCTGACCAATCGCCCCAGAGCACGAGTGAGAGACGCTCTTTACATGAGAGCTTTGTCTGTGGATCCAGTCCAGCAGCACAAGAAAAACAGACAGCAAGGGCCGACATTCAATCCATGGCATCAGCAGCAACGCTTTGACAAACACCCGCTGATGAGAATCACAGATCACACACTCAATCCATGTTTCTCTGCTGAAGAGCAGCCCACTTATTGACACATTTACCCTGTGTCTCTACTGCTCTTCATCCCCCACAGTCTTCCTCTCGCTCTGTTGCGCTCTCTCTCTTTCTCTCTCTATCAAGGAGGCTGATGGTAGGGATGACAAACACCCTGTTTGTGCAGTATTGGATATTTATGCAGCATTCCTCAGAAGACATCAGGTGAGACCAGAAGCTGAATATCAAGTGTAGCTTCACACACACACACACACACACAAAAACATGAACGCACACACACAGCACAAAAACATGAACACACATACACAACTCTGTCCTGAAACTGACACTCCATTTGTTCCACGAAACAACTGTGATTATAAACAGAAACTACAGAAGAAAGACACACAGACTCGCTCTATATTGTACAATAACTGAATTCCTTTTGTAAACGTACTATTAATATTTGGAATATTACCATTTTGCAATTGTAAGTTTATGTAACAGAGATCCTCACAGAGATGAATGTTTAAGATGAATTTGTACGCTCACAGTTTGTTGACTAGACCTACACAACCATTCATTTGGCAGATGCTTTCTTCCAAAGTGAATTCAAGGTAAACATTTTTTATCAGTTTTTGCACTTCCTGGGATCAAACCCACAACCTTTGCGCTGCTGACACAATGCTCTACCAGTTGAGCTACAGGAACACCCACACGGTTTATGCACTTCACAAACAGCAGATGACTACATTTTTTACATTTTTAACATTCTTTAGATTTTAGGGGAAAGGTGAGTTATTTCTCAGAGTGTGTTACACGACTGAGCAACATTAACACTCATAAGACATTAGTACATCAGAGTCTGACAAACATCACTCGTTCTTTTAAAATCCTTTCTGAGCTTAGATGCTGCCCAGAAATTATTGATCCCCAAAGTTCTGCTTGCATTTTCCATTTTTGCAGGAAATGTTATAGATTGATCTAAACAAAGCGTAATTGGGCGAGCGGGCCGGACCTGCCAACAATCGGCTGCTCTCTCGCGGGAGACCGCCTCACCGAGGAACAATCATGCATTAATTTCATTTAGCCTCTCTTCCAACATCCAATGGAGGAAGTTAATTAAATTGCTTGTCCATTGTGTTCATCTGCTTACAAAGTGAATGATATTGTGTGGGGGATTAAAGAGCATCTTATAAAGCACACAGATGAGAGCTGGCAGCCTCTGCATTGCCCAGTTGAACCTTGTCAGTGAGGAAGGCCGACGCTCTCTGTCATTAGCAGTGAAATGGACGCTTGCTTCTGCCAATTTCCTGCCAAGCTCGTCGGTTGTGCTGCGATCCTGTAACCTGTCTGCTCACCGAGGTCTAAAGCAATAAAACCATCATGCCAATGACATTCAACAAAAAACACACTCAAGACTACAGCCACACGTATCGTGACT
>JBAJNP010013693.1:0-11831 GCA_036877545.1 Yasuhikotakia modesta | reverse complement strand
AAATATTATTATTAAAAGTTAAATAAAGGGGTTTATTTTATGACATTCATCTATACACTCAATGTTTAAAAACACAAAACATGTAAAAAATAAAAACATTGAACATCTTGTGCTACATGAGGAGCCACTTTCAGACACTGTTAGCAAACAAATAAACTTGTGAGAGTGTGAAAGTGTCTTTTAAGGGCTTTATTTTCTAAACATCTACAGGGCCAAAAGTTGTCATAGTTGAAGTAACACCCAGTTGTCAGGCAATCGCCTGAGAAACTGTCAAATGTGGGGTCTGCAGTCATACAGGCGGGCTGTCAGCTTCTTCCCGTTCAACCTTTTCTTTGCTCTTTGACCTTCATACCTGGTGGAAAGGTGAAAAAGCCCACCTTCCCACAGAAGCCGAGAAAGAGAGAGTCGGATCTGACATCTCAGCCCCCTCACAGTGACAAGTCCTTATCTGTTTATCCATCAGTGGTTAATCTCTCCAGACCGAAACGCTGTTTTTACTACAGCTCACGATGCGGCCTGACTGTTCTGTCAGAAATCTACAGTCTGCATTGTGTTGTATTTGCACTCATAGCACTTCATATTTACGGTCTGCCAGTGAAAACCTCTGTTGCATTTACAAAAGCGACAGAACGCATTTTAGTGTCCATGCAGATGCTTGCCAAGTGGTTTTACTACCAAATTCATGCAAATACCGTTTTACTGTATGTGCACTATAAACAAGCGTTTACTGCGTTCTGTTACAAAGAAAAAAGACATGTACAAGTCTGGGAAAAAATTCACTGTGTTACCTCCACAACAAACTGAGAACAGTAGCGTGACACTCCCTGTTGTCAAGCCACCATAAAGAAGAAGTGTATAAATACGGCCGATAAACAAAGCACTGAGTCGGCAGAAAGATCTCTCTGTGGTGTGAGAAAACTGTGTGTTCGTCAGTCACATGATTAGAACTGTCTGTAATGCCAATTGTTGTATACATAATAACTCTGTACTGATGATCCGACAGAAATCAAACGGGCCGCATACGAACACATAAAAAAATACACGCTAGCCATTTGTTGTACATGCATTCATGAGTCACAGTTCTTACACACGTTCATGACGTTGGGCAACCGAGGATATCGTGTGTGTCGTGTCTCTCAGTGTGTATTTCTGTTTGAGGATTTAGAAAAAGTGTTTGAAGAAGTCAATTGTTTTACATGCGTTTTGCATGTTTGTAATGTAATATTAGCAAGACAAAAATCTACTCATTTAAATGTTACATTTTTAGAAAATAGATACATTTTTAATTCTTTTATGATTACCAAAGATAATCCACAACCAAACACATTTTATTTAATTTTTAATAGTTATGTTTATTTTTAATAATTTGTTTAATTTTTAAAAGTTCATTTTTTACAGGAGCTATACATTCCCAAAACATGTTACCTGCAAATGTAAATTAAATTACCATTTCATTCATTTTAATTAAATTTATACATTTACGTATAGTTGTAATCTGGAGACCATAATGTGTTATTGTTTGCAGAGCATGTAAGCTACAGTCTGTCTCTGTGTCATAATGTCATACTGCTAAGATGTCCTCTCCCATCAATCAATGAAATTAAAGTTGTGCTGATTTAGCAAGACAAGCTCAGTTTCCCTCCCCCAACACGACAATGGTGGTCCTACGTCTCAGCGCATTACCACCAGTGAATGTTACATGATGAACCTCAGCGTGTGTAAAAGACGTCACCTCCATTTGTTTTCCTCTCTTGCCCGGCTGGTTTAGAAGCAGGATATACCCTTGAGTTTAATTCAAGTTCAGAGCGGCTCACAGGAGAGACACAGACTGCACCATCTGCATAATTCAGACAGCATTCACATTGACATAGACAAGTGTTTTTGACTAATTGTTTCATTATTGCATTACGTCTTCAGTCTTTCAAACATCTCCTGTAACCCCCAGGGCTGCTGAAAGGTGGGGGCATGTTTATGATGTTGTCTTTATTAAAAAAAAGCTGTTTAGTCAAAGAATCCCGTGTGTGATTTGAAACTGATGACCACACATCCATAAATACTGGAAAGGTCAATTTTGAAAATTAACACACAGCACAGAATAGGAGTTCATTAAATAGTCTTGTAGCAGTTTGGAGCTGACGTTGATGTTTACTGTAAAAAATATGAACAGGCAGTTGTTCTCTAATGAACCTTAAAAATGACTTTTGCTGGTGTAACAAAATATCAGATTGTAATTTGGTTTAACTTGCATGAATCATTTTTAGTTTGCGCTTTTTTGTTGATTTTTTAAGTGTATTTTATACGTTTTTGCCCCCAAATAAATAATTATTTGACTAATACTAATAATCTTGCATATAAAATGAGTCATTTTTGAAGAGTCGGGCTGTTCAATGACCTTCCCTTTCCTTTCTCAGTAATTTACACGCACTTCCATTTTATCTCATTGTTTCTTTCCATTCGCTTTGCGGCGCATATTAAGATCATTATTTGTGCTTTTGTTTGGCCTACATCTTAACTTGCTCAATCTGGCTGATTATTTAAAAGCAGACACATGATCAGCTAATAGATTACATCACAGAGTCAATATGAAATCAATTTTAATGAATCAATAAGTGAATGGAGAGCGACTGAAACACACACCAAGAAGGTGTAGATCAATAGTTTGAAAGACACGTGTTGTTTAGCAGCTAGCAGCAGCAGCGACCTGTTTTAACTCATTCATTTTGCTTAGTTAAAATCTGATGTAGGAGTTTCTTATAGGAACGTTTTACCCAAAATGACAAACGGTCGTCATTTACTCACCCTCATGTGGTTTTTGAACCTGTATGACCTTCTTTCTTTAGTGGAACACTAAAGAAGAAGTTTAGCAGAACGTTTGTGGTCCACGGATGAAAGGAAAGCCATACAGATTACGAAAGACGATGGCAGGCAAATTACGACAGAATGAAAATTGTTTGGCGACGATTGCTTTAAAAGTTCATCCTTGTTTAAACCCTCTATCTCTTGATCGTAGCTGCTGGTGTAAGTTTTAGAGAAAGGCCTTAACAGATCTCAGAATCAGCTGTAACCTCACACTTCTCTTTCATAAACTGATGAGGCAGATGGAAAGAGCGCTGGTAAAGCGGGCGTGTGTGTCCTCTATCGTGGCTGGTTAAACCGTGAGGGTGAGAAGGTTTGAGGTGCATCCAAGCTGGGAGATGAGAGGTGATAAAGACTCTACAAAGTAGCACAAACACTGGATGAGGGTGCGTGTGTGAAGCAGAAAGGGGCCTTATCTGTTTTAAACAGCCCTCTCCTGTGAAGCATCTTTTTAACCGCATACAATCTGATGTTTTCATCTAAGTCAGAAAAGTCAGTTTTTATTATTCATTTTCAGCTGTGCCACGCTGCTTATTAATACTAACATCAGTGTATTTATAACAATTAAACCAGGAGGCCTCAGAACAATATAATATCAGCGCTCTATTTCAGCGCCATCGTTCCTGCATTAAAAACACAAAAGTGCAAAAACAGAAAAGCTGGTTCCAGCAAAAAACTGCACCTGCCACCTTCCATACACCACACGCTTGTGGTCACACACACACAGCTCACACAGCACAGACCACAGAACACAAAGACTGCTTTAACCTGAGACACACAGTGGCTTCTATATATAGCTCAGGTTGGCATTGGTGCTGACACACCAGTCCAGCAGCAGAAGTGGTTACCTTCAGTGGCAGCAGGTACTATAATGTGGCTTGTATTACGTTTGCTAAAAGTGTGAACCAAGGTCACAAAGCCAAAACAGTGATCAAGAGAAACGCATTAGAGCTCAAGTTATTTATCTCGATTGTCTGGCCAGCGGAACAGTCTGAAATGAACTAACAAGCTGTTAAAGTTCTGCGAGAAGATAGGAACTGAAGGCCGAGAGAGTGTTACACAAGGGAACAAACAGAAAAGTTTACACACATCATCAACTCGGACATGTTGCTTTCCGTCTCATCCACAGGGAATGAAAACAGTCGTGTGTCATCAGGATTTGAAGGCCAAAAATAGGAATGAGTGCACAGAAAATGAAATGTCTCCCGTAAACTTCAAGAGACGCAGTCGGGCCGTTTTGGCAAGCGTCATCACATTGTTTTCCCCTGACTTGTATTTTCATGTCATTGTTTTGTATCCTCGGGCAAAATACCCTCCAGATGGTGACTATTCCAGCCTCTCTTTGATGGAAAGTCAGATGTTAGCCAGACCCGGTGAAGCTGACGTGGACAGTCACAAAGGTTTCCACCTGAGAGTCGATTTTAATTGGGGTTACACAGAACTGCGCTAGGGGTGGATATACACCAATGTACTACCTAATTTGTTCCATAATGGTAAGGAATCTTGTCAATGGGATACAACACTTTTAACACTTTACTTGGGTGAAGTTTCTGCACCAAGCAAAATGTTGGCATGAGTTGCTATTTTTGAAGACATGTCCACCTGTATTGGGAATGTCATAGGAACTGGGAACACATTTTACTCTGTGAAATACCATATAACGATTTGTTCAAATACTGAAAAGTTAAACTTGACAAGCTATATATACCTTTAGCGTCAAAAATTATGAATGATAAACTTACATGATAAACAATAAATCCATAAAACGATGGATGTCTAATAATGTCTAATGTCTATAAAAATGATATCTGTTACATTTTTATCATTGTAATTTGATCCTAAGTATTTCCTTCTCAACAAGTCAGCATAATTTTCATACAAATATAAAATAAAAATATAATTGATATTATATATTCTGGATCATTCAAATGATTATTCGTAATCCCTAACAATATATTCAAAATGTCTACATGTACATAATAACAGAAACTGTTGGGAACTGTTCCTAACATTGCCTGTGTACTGTAACATTTACTGTACCTCAATCCACTTACAGTAAACGAGACTGTAAATACAACCATACAAAAGTATTAAGTAATATTAAAAGCTGGACATGCCTTAAATCTATTGCAACATTTATAGATTTTATTGACAAGCTATTGAATTCCAGGCCTGCAGTCCATCTCCTGTTTGTTTTGGTGCATCATGGTTGGGTTTAGGGAGAGAAGATATCATGTTAATGTACTGATTACAGATAAACTATCTCCTTACTGCAAACAGAACAACTGCCTTTAAGAAACCACAGGCAGGTTTCATTACTCAAGAGGTAAAAAAACAAGAGGTTAAAGCTGCGATCACTGAGGGATGGACAAGATAAATAATAAACCATCAACAATCACTTTATGTTCAAACTCTTAATATGAAACCTTTTCAAAATACCATAATTCAAAGTTTTAAAGAGCATCTGAATGTTAATTTGTTTTGAGATTTTATTCCTGCCTTTTTTTATGTTTTGCTATTTCTAAACACTCTCCCGGTACATCAATATTGGTATTTATCAGTCCTGTTTATTCTTTGTTGTGTATTTTGACACGCATCAAAAATATTTCATAATAATAAATGGTATATGAAAAGGATGCATGGGGCGTTTTTGATAAACAAAATCTCTGAAAACATATGAGTCTTATAACTGGCATGCAAAATGATTTTACGCTTTGTTTTCGTATCAAACAGCAGGTCTTTATGAAGACCTCAACCTTGGGAAGCGCAAGGTGACAGCGCCCCCTTCAGTTCATTAGGGACTGTTGCTATTGCGGTACATGGGAACACAGATCATGACCTAAAATAAGGGCAGCTTTAGTAATGCTTTATCACGTTAGGTAATGTATTGTGTATAATCTATTAGATTACAGTTCAACTTACATTTAAGCATTCATACATTGAAGTTCCAGTGGCTATTAAAACTTATAATTGTTAGTTCTGCTCCTTTTTATTGAAACACACTGAAAAAAAGCAAAATTTTATTTCTGTTTAAACATAATTCCATGTTTGAGGAAATGAAGCTAGGATTGTCAAAGTTATATTTCACATAGCTTTCCCTTCTCATTGAAAAGCTTCATGTTAAAGGTGCTGTTTATTAAAATGACTCAATCACAGACCAAAACTCCATTTTGTTTTTTAATGTCAGCTTTTTGGTGAAAATGAACATTCAAAGTTACACATGTACAGAAAGTCCCAGGTTTCCATGATTTGGCCCAATTTTGGTTCATCTTCTCTCACTCACACACAACCACTTTTTCATGCATTTGTAGTGACAGGAATGGTGTTACAAAAGAGTAAAAAGGACAAAAAAAAAAACAGTTAAATGTACATACAGGTACCAAGGCACAGATTTAAAATCAGATTTCCAACATAAACATAAGTACTTTGGTTTTCACTACAGTATTCTCTAATCTAACACAATGAGAAAAACAGTATTTGCACATTATTTTTTTAACAGCATCACAAAACATCTTTGTGTACATTTATGTATAGAACTTGCAAATATATTTTGTTTTTAAAAAGTGCGTAACTGAAACAGTAGGCAAACACCCAAAACCTCCACCAGGATGCTCTGTTGAACTTTACTTAGTTTACTGGAGACCCCTTGACCTCGGCCAGGTCCCTATAACTGCATTGTCAGGTGTACCAGGAACCCGCCTGCTCTCCTGCTGACCTTTGCAACCTTTATGCAGGCCTGGTCTGAGCGCCAGATTGGTGAGGTCCACCAGTTCCCTCTTGTGGGACAGCAGCGTTACCATGTGGTCCAGCTTGGAGCGAATGGATGAGTAGTGGTGCTGTCGCTCTTTGGTGAGCTTCTGAATGCATTCCCTCAGGTTACCATCTCGAGGAACCATGACGTTGGGGCGAACAGGTGGGCGTCGGTCCGCCCCTTTTGGAATTCTGTGCAAAGAAGAGCAGGAAGTGGACGGACCGATCGGGTTGCTGGTGGAGATGGTTTGCAATGCAAGACTCGTGACCTGAGAAACGGTGTCAGGGCACGTCTGCACGCCGACGTCTCCGGTGTGATGGGTTGTTTGGGTAGAGACATGACAGGAGGGTAGATGAGGTGAGATCATCACATCCACTGTCTGGGTTTCAGTAGTAATAAGATTGCAGGCGTTCTTTGTCTGCGCACGAGAAGGGTCGTCTGAGGATAGCACTTCCTCTCTGAGCTCGTGCTCCAGCCAGTCTTCTCCCAGAGTTGATGTATCAGAAAGTGGGTTACTCTTTCTGTCTCGATCTTCAGTGTCTTTATTCAGATGCTGGATCTCTGGGGTCTGAAGTCTGGCTGGAGTGCTAGTCAGACAGTCTGGTGGAGGCTTTGTTGTTCGTGCCAAGTGGGAGGGAGGCGTTCCAGGTGGTTTGAGGACAAGGTGGTCATATATGCCGCTGTTTCGGGCACTAGAGGGAGCTCTGATATTCCCTGGCAGTGGGAGGGATGATGCGTAGAGGATGCGAAACTCTTCATCGAATTTCTCAGTTATTTGGCCAGATAACTCGATAAGGTTGCTGCTGTTCAGCCTGCCATCTGTCCAGTTGAACCTGATGAAAAATTCAAAAATTTATTTTAGCAAAATTATACATGCAAGAACATCTGTTCTTGTAGGCCACTTGGTGGAGCGTTGGGGTAGCAGCGCAGAGGTCAGGGTTGGGTTCCCAGACCACACAAACTGATAAATAGCATACCATGAATGCGCTGTAGGTCAATGGAAAAAAGCGTCTACCAAAGCATAACTGTAGTCAGAAATACTATGTACTGATAATGTGACGTGTACAAAGTCTTGGTTGATTCATTTGGACAATTTAGTGCATTGCATGGGTTGCAAAAGTGTTGCATTGCTGGAAATGTCACACCTACACATACGCTTATAATGACAAGAACAGTACAGCTTTATAAGAAAATTTGTATGCGTCATTTCCACCGTATTACACAACATCCTGTGATTAGATGCATTACCTGTATGAGCCAGTAGCCACTCTGTTCCCATCGATCAGCATGAATCGCTCGTGAACTTTCCCAGTGATCCGAGCCCCGGATCTCATGTAGTAAGTTGAGCCTGTTACTGTCCGGACTTTCATTTGCTTTAAATAATAACAATGAACACACAATAAATTAGATTATAATGCTTCTATTTAAAATAACATTAAATACAGCTACTGAATAAAAAACTGTTGTTTATCCAGCTCATACCAGCAATTCATCCAAATGCACATTAAGGTTTTTACACATCTGTAGGAACGAGTGAACAGCGGACTGATCTAGAAGAATATACACAGGGATTCTGCGGCGTGTGCAGGCTTCTTTCAGGTCCTGGAAGATATCTAGGTCTGTCAGAGAGTCGGTCACAATGGCAACCACCTAAGGATAAAAGAGCAAGTTTATAAGAAACTGCATTTAATGATTATTTATGGTATTTATGAGCACAATACAGTCTCTGTATAAACCTGATGGAAGTGAATCAAAGGCTTTTACACCAGCAAACTTAACGTTCACATGAAAACGTGAGGCAGGCATGACTGAACAGCCACTGGCTACAAACTCTGATGATTTCTTATTACATCTGACCTTTAAGTACATGCAAGCTGGAAGACTTCCAGGTTGCCTGGAGGTAAAACTGCAATAAATTCAGCTTTTAAAAAAAAACAATTTATCATTTTAGGGCGTGAGGGGCCTGTTGTGACACCTTCAACGCTCCAGGTTCAAACCTTTGAGGTAACAGCTTGGTGCCATAGAAGCTTTAGCAAATTCCTAAAATTCCACACACCTGATCCACAGAAGCAGTTTGGATGGGTCACACGGCTCAACAGACATCACACAAAATCCACATGACCAATGTTTTAATAGGCATAACTGATATCAGGAGTTGTTTTCAACATCAGGATTTCATCATTATTAGTTTTATTGCTGTTGTCTAGTCTGATTTTATTTTTAGGCCTTGCATCATCAAACAATTCAAGTGAAGCTGTTGAAACCTATCAAATGAATTGAGGAGGTTATACAAAGATCAAACCATAACTTTTTACGTTTATATTCGAGGTGCATAAAAGATTGTGTGAAAATTGAGTCAAAACCAGTACAGGGCAGACACATGATTTATCTATCACTACATGTATCCTCAATAATCAAACATTGTGCAGACAGGATAGACATAAGTTGCTATCTGTTTTTTTTTCCGAAAGACCACGACGTGTAAGAAGACTACCTCTTTTGCATTTTTTATCATCTTCCTGGCCGCCTCTTTGCAACTGTAAATGCACTCGCCGTAACTTGGTTGAAAATAAGCCACAGCACGCGTCACTCCACGGAACGAGCCCGCGGTAAAGGCCGGCCAGCCCATCTCCAACACCGGAGGTTCAATGTCAGAGATCTCGGGGAAATACGTGACAGATGAGCAGTCCAGGGTGCCAGACTGCTCCAAATGAGAGTCATCACCGATCAAAGAAACAGTTTTGGGGACCACTGCTGCGCGAGAAATCCTCCTTATCTCCTCATCTGAGAGAAAGTTGGGAATCCTTTCTTTCTTGAGGAATTCCATGAAGGATTCAAATCCACCTGCGACCAGCTCTTCCAGGGCGAGCCGGTGCCTCTCATTATAAAGTTCCTTAAGGTTTAAATCTTGTCCTGTCTTCGGCGTCCGCCAGCCGGGCGAGTCCTCAAGACACTGGGAAAGAGCCATCATTTGGGAACTTTTAGTGGCGCTCCTCCACACTCAATGACAGTTAAACTTTCTTAGGGAAAATTACACACGGATAGCTCGCAGTAACTTTGGGAGAACGCGTCCCAGACAGCCATTGGTCGATTGGTTGTTGCCAGTCGAGACGGATGCGTCACGTGTCGACAAGAAGGAACGCCATTGGTCAGCCTGCTCTGCGCCTATTGGACGAGAGTTTGAATTTGGAGGAAAACAGAGGCGGCGTGATTCTCTGTTGCTGTTGAATTAGAGGTAAGTGAATTTACGCACGGAGGCGGTGTTGTGATAGTGGGATTCACAAACAGGCAGATACTGCTATGTGTGTATTATTATACATAAAAGATGTGCAATTTCACAACAAATTATGAAATAGAAGATTGTGAGTTGGTAATGAAATACTCACATTTAAACCAGATCTCAATATTAATTGAAAAAAAATCTATTTCATATAAGACATATAGCATTATGTTATTTTACAAGTTTTTTTTTACGACTAATAATGATGGTAATATTTAATGCACTGCTGTTCTCAGTAATATAAATCTACACTTTCCCTATGTAGGGCAATAACAGCAGGTTCAACGTGACACCCGTTATTGCAATTGCGCCCATCTTTCATTATATTTAATTTTTGCAAGGTTAGGCCGGCACGTGCATAACCGATGTCCACCAAGCATTCACACGGGAAAAATGAAAATTTTGGGCCAGGCCTTAATGAAGGAAAAGCCAAAACCGCATGGCAACCGTCTCGTAATGGACAGTGGGTGTTGTCTGGCTTTATCCAATCAGATTTATCTTTGCTGCTACTGTCAAAAAACTACGTCTGTAGGTGTAATTGCCAGTCTGGCGTAAGGGGGGAGCCCCTGGATAGCAAGTTCTCCACCACGACCTGTGAAAACAGAAACGACACGAAAAGCAAAGAAACGAGGACTTTTGAAACACTTTGAGTATTTCATGCGCCCACGAACAGGGACCGAGTATCACGCAACCTGTTGATAATAGACGGGCTGGTGTTTGTTTCACTGTGTTTATAGGTTTGGTCAGCATAACAGTAGGTTGTGCGAACACTCAGATTTACCTTCACCTTAAATGACCCGTCGGAGTTTCCTTATATGACCCAACATCAGTTTCTAAAACTGTTAAGGAACACAACAGTGGTAAACAATGAGGAAATACGAACAGCCATGCTGCGTACGTCATATTTATGACCATTATGGGTTTTAATATTAACGCATGTTCACGTTTGGCGTGATTTATTGCGAAGAAATAAAGGTCGTGTAGTATTGGCGTCGTAAATACAGCAATATCGTACTGTAAATTTCCATAAGCTGCGATCATGTAATAATACACCGGTGTAGTTATAGTAATACTGTAAGCACTCTTCGTCCTGTCTCTATTGTGGTGACAAATATACGTTCGTAGTATGCAAGCGCGTGCTTCCAGTCTGCCTGGCAGGGATTTTTCCCCCTCGTCCCTATACGACCTACTGACCGAAAACGCTGCTCCATATTCATGGCTATATTAGACATTTGCGCATGAGTCACTCCCTTCAGTGTGTCTGCTCAGCCCGTCCTAGAACAGAGAGGGGTAGGATCAGGATTTTGGGTTTGGGTGACGCGTTTTAATCACGTGCCCTTATTTGAGAGCGCCAGGCGTACATTTCTTTCCCTTCTCTCCACTCCAGCAGCGCCCATGTCAGCCGGGCACACAATCAGTGTGCCACAAAGCGGTAGATGCCCCTTATCTCGGTGACCCGACGGGTTCACGTTAGTTCACAGGGTTCATCTGAGGAGAGGTCTCAGCCCCTCCTGTTCCCCCGAGACCCGGAGCGGAGCAAAACCTAAATGTTATTCATTTGTGTATCAATAACGGATTTCCATTCGCAGTCACCGACCCGACGAAAAGGTAGGAAACTTTGACTTTGCAACAGAAGTGGGTTTATTTAGTCGCCTCGAATAGTCCTGAAAAGTAGTTTGGAAAGCATGGCTTGTTATTCCACTCATATGCGCCGCGTGAAGTCGCCTCTATGTATAAAATGGCGACAGTAGATGGGAGCGCTTACTTAAAATTTTTCCTAATAGTCAAAATATTCGGCACGCAGCCGTACAGCCGCGCCACACCGAAACTCCCGGGAAACGTCTAGCCGGATGGAGGTTACTAGTGCCTGGATACGAAGGGAAAGGGTTAACTTACCAGTTTGTTACAGTTTGTTACTCAATGTTCTCGTCTGCTTCCAATTCG